>RWGY01000994.1:0-73024 GCA_007726485.1 Eragrostis curvula
CGCGCACGCGCGCACCTGCGGCCACACGAATGCGCGCAACCCACGCGCCGCACTGCTTCGCCCGCACGCCGCCGCGCACCGCCATCTCCGGCGAGCTCTCGCCGTCCCTCCAGTGCCCTCGTCGTCAACCCGTAGCCGTAGGAGCTCCGCCGCACCGCGTAGAGCCCATAGGTGTTGACCTCGTCGCGAGACGCGCCCTGTAGCCGACGCCGGCGCGTTTCCGGCGACGCGCCGCCGCGCGCGCCGCGCTCCGGCGTCTTCTGACCGCGCCGCGCCGCCGTCCGACGTGGCACGCCACGTCGGCCGTGGGCCCGCGATGACCCGGTCTGCGTGCCCAGTCATCACGCGTCCACGGACGCGGTGCACCGTGGACCCTTCTCTGTGCTCCCCCGGTCCACAGCACCCGTGGACCGAGTCCACAGAACAGTGGTCACAGTGAACCCGGCCCCAGTGGCCCACTTGTCAGCCTCACAAACGCTCTGGAAAATGCTAGATCCACACGCAGAGTGTACCCAGGAACTATTTCGAGCACTTTCCTTTATCAGAAAAATTCCATAAAATTCCTAAAAATACTAGATTATTTCCTAATCATTTTGCAACACTTGTTACTCCATAATAATTAGGATTATGTCTATGCTTAATTACTTAGCTTAATCCTAATTATTTCCTATGTTGCAAACTTGTAAAATCTATATCTTTTTCATCTAGCTCCGATTCGGGTGATTCTTCCACCAAAATTCATCTAAAATCATGAGCTATTTGTTGTTACCAAAGCCCTCTGTTGTTGGTCTCTTTTGGTCTTCGTTTGATTTAATTGCTTGCTAGCTTAATTGTTTGATCGGTAGTTAATTCGATCGCTGTTTGCAATCAATAGAGGAGCAAGTCTTCGAGGAAGGAGCGGAGGATCCGGATTACGAGGACTTAGAAGAAGAAGACTTTGGTGAAGGCAAGTTCTAACCCCTTTGGTCATATTGATCCCATGATTGCAAATAGTCCTATTTAGAGCCTGTTTTGGAAATAACTGTGCATGATATTTAAATTGCTTTAAATGCTAGATGATCCTATGCTGATGATTGCCATACCTTGTTAATTGTTCATCCACTGCCTTGTTAGCCCTAGGTTTCACTATCATTAATTCCTTAATGATATGTTGATATGCCATGCTGCTTAGGACTTGTTACATGTGTACTTAATTAATCTTGCTATATGCTTTTGGTGTAAAATTGGCGTGTGTTTTGGTGGGAGTGGTATGTGTGAATATGACATGTGGGATGGTACTTTATACTAGTGATAATTGTAACCCATAGTGGGTAACTTCTGGCGGGAGCAGGCGAGGTAGTCCTCAGTGGGGAGGCCTATCTCTGGGACGCGATTCTCTCCTTGAGGATAGCTATTGAAGATGGCTTGCTTTCGGTCGTATAAGGACCGGTTCATGTGCCGCCTGCCTAGCCCTTTTCGTACAACCACATGCCTTGATGGGAAAGGTTTGGAACCACACCCTACTATAGTGTTCACCCGGTACCCACCTAGAGGGCAGGAGTTGCGGCGGAAGCCCAGGAGAAGACTCGACATGGCAGGTGTCGGGATCCGGCGTATGGTGATTCTTCATGCCTTTCTACATGATAATGATGAATATTGTGAAGCCCCTGGTCGCAGTATTCCGTGGTGGGTGCCAGGCGGTGACACCAGTAGGTACGGGACCATAGTGTGTCTGTCCGACCCATGACGATGGAGGAGGGCTGACATGCCTTGTGGGGAATTGTGTACAACCTCTGCAGAGTTACAAATCTATCATGATAGCCGTGTTCCACGGTAATGGGCAACGCGAAAGCTTGTGCCACACAATGATTAGTATAACGGCGTGAGTAACACTCCTTGGTGTGTTTTTGGAATACTCCGGTGTGGAACCGTGTGCTGGTCTCCTGCCAGCGATAAAAGTTGGAACTGGCGGGATGGACTTTGTCTCCCCCAGGGCCAAACAACCCCATTAATCCTCAATGATAACCTTGATTAGTGGTTGCGAACTGCTTTGTTTTACAAACAACCCCTGCATAAAACTGGCCTTCCGCCCAGTTACTAAACCCCCGGCCTATCCTTTGATTATACCCTTGCATGCTTATACCCCTTGCTGTTAGGACTTGCTGAGTACCCTATGTACTCACCCTTGCTTTTAATCATTCAGATGAGGAACCTGAGTACCAGGAGGATGGTGATGAAGAGTAGGGTCCTGTCTACACTCAAGATGCCTGGTACTAGTACCGCTTCCGACTTCCGCTGTAGTAGTGTTTAAGTGGTTTTGCTGTTGCAGCCCACATGCTTGATGATTGTTGTAATAAAGTGGCCCTCGGCCGTTGTTGTAAGACCTTTTATGGATGAAGGCTTGTATGAGACTCGGTAATAATTATGTAAGTGATGACTCTGTGATATCAGTCTGTGTAAAGTGTTCGTATCAGCGTCTGATCCAGGGACTGGTACGGTAAGCACTAGTGCTCCAGAAATGGGGTACGACAGAGTGGTATCAGAGCCATGCTTGACCGTAAGATGGACCCTAGGTTGGAAACGATAGTGAGAGAGTGATATTTTATATATACAAACTATATACAAAATTTACTCTCAGTTCTGTATTTACTTTACAAATCATTTTGTTACTTTGTACTTACCCATCTTCAACTTTTGTTGAAACAGATGGAGGACCAGCAGCTAGACGACGGGTGGACCCGCAGCTACCAGATCGGCGTTTCAGGCTTCCCCACTCTCCTGTGGGAAGCGTTGCAGAGGTTCGGCTACACCGACCGCCCGGAGTACCGCTCCCTCAGCTTCGTCCAGGACGGCACCCAGTACTGTGAGGTGCAGGTGACAGTTCTTCAGCCGCGTACACGCCCAGACCTGGAGCCCCTGACAGTGACAGCTTTCGGCACCCAGTCCGGAGACGCCCACCAGATTGCAGCTCGCAAGACCCTGCTACTCTTCTGCCAGCACCACGAGGAGGAGGTACGCGACACCCCGTGTCGCTACTTCCCGCTGTACGAGCACACCGAGGCACAGTGGCAGCACAGGTTGAGAGCTCTACAGGGACCGGACCAGCGTGAGGAGGACCCCACTGTGGTAGCGTCAGCTTGGTACATCATGGCTATGGACAGTCTGTTCGAGTCACGCCAGAGAGGGTTCGAGAGCAGTATCACCAGAGCTGAGGCAGCAGAGTCTAGAGAGAGAAATCTCCAGGAGCAGCTCCAGCAGACCCAGACCCAGCTTGCAGAGGTCCAGGCACAGTCCACCCAGACAGCACACGTCCTTGAGTCGACTGCACAGATGTGGGACGAGGACACGCAGAAGCTCACAGAGGTTCAGGCCCAGCTTGCAGCAGCTCAGTCACAGCTTGCACAGCTTCAGACCCAGCTCGCCGAGTCCCAGACAGAGCAGGCACAGATTCAGTCCACTCTCGAGGCAGCTATGGGCCTTTGGGAGGAGGACGCTCTGTACCTCATCAGAGAGGTCGACCGCTGCTACGTGAGACTTCACCAGGTTGGAACAGGACCCCGTCGCAGGTGCACTCCGAGGATCGGAGGTCCCAGACGCCACCTGCACTACGCCTGCCCGACAGACTCAGAGGGTGACTCCAGCGACAGTGAGGACTCAGGAGGTGCAGGACCGTCAGGAGGAGCACCGCAGTCAGCTCCAGCTTCTCCAGAGGCTGCACCAGCTCCAGCTTCTCCAGAGGTTGCACCAGCTCCAGTGTCCCCAGAGGTTGCACCAGCTCCAGCTCCAGCACCAGCTTACGGCTTTCTGTCAGAGTCCGACGAGGAGCCCTCCGAGGAGGAGGATGCCCCGATGGCAGAGGACGACCCCGAGCTAGAGTTACTAGACGACCCTCTGCAGGGTGAGGAGGACACTGAGTCAGAGCACGAGATGGACTACCCGTCAGACCCCGGCAGTGACTACTCGGACTCGATGGACGAGGACGACTTTCCAGTACTCGAGGGTTACGTCCCTCAGTACATGCTAGAGATGGAGGAGGACGAGGACCAGGGCGTGGTCAACTTTGTGCCTGTCAGTGACGACCAGCCTGTGGTAGTCGACCCTCCGGCACCGCAGCAGCCAGCACTTGTTGCCGCTCCAGTTCAGCAGCCGCCAGCACTGTTTGCTCCCCCACCTCAGCAGCAGCTAGCACCTGTTGCACCCCCAGCGCAGCAGGAGCCAGCACCCGTTGCTCCAGCAGCACAGCAGCAGCCAGTACTCCTTGTACCACCAGCTCACCACCAGCTAGCTCTAGTGGCACCTCCAGCAGCTCAGCACCCGCTAGCACTTGTTACACTTGGACCGCTGTTCCCGTACCAGCCAGTTCTTGCACCACCCACAGCTCAGCACTACCCAGCAGCTCCACAGCAGGCCCCGCAGATGCTCGGAGACACAGACCTCTTCGAGTACTACCAGCTCCTTCGTGCCCACGAGGAGTGGAGTGACCCCTACGACCTGTACCGTGCGTGGCGCAGGGACCACGGCTACGACCAGTACTGAGGAGCAGCTACCCCAGTTGGAGTCAGTTATCAGCAGCACTTGTGGCAGCAGTGCTTGTACCCGTAGTGTAGCAGCTAGCAGTTTGTGTCTAGTCCAGCAGTTGTGTGTCGTGTACCTTAGAGTACCATGTTGTCGAGTCTTGTTGTTTAGTTGTAGCCGTCAAGTCCTCCTGTGTAAGGGCTTGTGTGTGTATGATCGAACCTTGTTATGATGTTTATGTATGCTGTAATGTTGTAATGATGCTGGTTTTTATTGTTTGTGTGTTGGCAAATCTTGTGTTCCTGTCTTGTTGCCTAGTCTCGGCTTGTTTCAACCTCGACTCGTTCTCACCCTTCGAAATCCTCTGTCAACTTAACAGATGCCTCCCGCGAGGCAGTCCGCCCGAATACGGCAGCGTCGTGAGCGTCAAGTTGCACACGACGAGGATGCCCCAGGACAAGGCGGTGTACGTGGACGTGGGAGAGGCAGAGTCAACCAGCAGCGTGGCAGAGGAGGAGGCAGAATTGGAGGCCATGATCAAGAAGATGAGGCAAGCCAGAACAATCAGAACAACCAGGACAATCAGAACAATCAGGACAACCAGAATGACCTGGAAGGCCATGATGAGGGCGAAGGTCATCAACAAAACCAGAACCGAGGTGGAGGAAATCAGAACCGTGGCAGAGGTAGGCGAGGTGGACGACATGGACCCTTGCCCAACCCGCCTGTCACTAACCTTGTCGCTGTGATGGACAATCAGACACGTCTGATGGAAATCATTGCTCAAGGACTTCTTGACCGTGCACCAGGTCCCCAGACCAAGATGTCGGAATTCATGAGACTCAGACCACCGACCTTCGAGAATGCCGAAGAAGACCCTCTGGCAGCAGATGATTGGCTGAGAGGTATCACCAAGAAGCTTCAGGTTGTGAATGCCAATGACCGAGAAAAAGTCCTTCTGGCATCGCACCAGCTCATGGGAGCAGCCAGTGAGTGGTGGGACAACTACCAAGAAGCTATAGAGGATCCCGAGGCTATCACTTGGGATGAATTCCAGGAAGAGTTCAGGAGATATCACATCCCTGAAGGTATCATGGACATGAAGGCAGATGAGTTTCGCTCACTGAAGCAAGGAGCCATGACTGTAAACCAGTACATCAGGAAGTTTATGAAGCTTGCACGTTATGCACCTGAGGATGTGAACACTGACAAGAAGAAGCAGGACCGCTTCAAGAAGGGACTGAGTCCTAGTCTGAAAATGCAGTTGGTCACTCACATCTATCCAGACTTCAACACTCTGATGAACCGTGCCATTCTTCTAGAAGACGCACGTTCTCACACCGAGAATGACAGGAAGCGCAAATTCAACGCCCAGAAGTTCAGGCAGCAGGAAAGAAACCAGAGATCAAGAGGCAACTTCTCTCAGAAGCCCAGGTACCAGCCAACCATGAAGTACAGGGCCTCATCATCAAACCAGCAGAATGCAGCACCCTCTTATCGTAACCAGAATCCCAGCAGCCAGCAGAGGAGCAGTGCCAGTATTGCACAGCCAGCGCAGAGTGATAAGAGAACATGCTTCAACTGCCGTGAACCAGGTCACATGATTGCCAAGTGCCCTTATATGAACCAGAATCAAGCTCTAGCTCAGTCTCATCAGCAAAGCAACACCAGAACTGCAGTGTCAGGAGTCGGACGTGGTGGACAACAACCCTCAGGACAGCAGCGAAGGAACAATCAGACCTTCGGACGAGGCAAGGTCAACCACATTGACACCCAGGAAGCTGAAGAGGCACCAGATGTTGTTCTTGGTGAGTACCTTGTCAACTCCACCCTCGCAACAGTTTTGTTTGACTCTGGAGCTTCGCATTCGTTCATATCTTCAAGATTTGCTGCTGCACATGGTTTTCCAACTGTTTTGCTCAAACAACCACTGATAACACGCTCTCCTGGAGTGGAAATCAAGTGTTTGTTGGGATGTCCCCGGGTTAAGATTCTTTTAAGTGGGGTAGTATTCCTAGCAAACTTAATAGTTCTCCAGTCAGCCGGAATAGATGTTATCCTTGGAATGGACTGGTTGAGCAAACATCAGGGCAATATAGCCTGTGATACCAGGAAAGTCTCCTTAGTAAACCATCAAGGTATTAAGGTGGAATGTGAGCCAAGGAGAGTGAAGGCTATCCCGATGGTATGCAGTCTGGAAACCGCACCACTGGAGGAAGTACCAGTCGTCTGTGAGTACCCAGACGTTTTCCCAGATGAATTACCTGGAATGCCACCGGACCGAGACATAGAGTTCATCATTGATCTCATTCCCGGAACCTCCCCAATCGCCAAGAGACCTTACCGAATGGCAGCTAATGAATTAGCAGAATTGAAAGAGCAGATAGCAGAATTACAAGAGAAAGGTTTCATAAGACCAAGCTCTTCACCATGGGGATCACCAGTTCTATTTGTCAAGAAGAAAGATGGTAGTCTCAGAATGTGCATTGACTACCGTTCACTCAATGAAGTCACTATCAAGAACAAATACCCACTGCCCAGGATCGATGACTTGTTTGATCAATTGAAGGGAGCCAAGTTCTTCTCCAAGATTGACCTGAGATCAGGGTACTACCAACTGAAGATTCGAGAAGGAGATATACTCAAAACCGCCTTTGTCACACGCTATGGTCAGTATGAGTTTACAGTAATGCCTTTTGGACTCACCAACGCACCGGCATACTTCATGAATCTGATGAACAAGGTATTCATGGAAGAACTAGATCGGTTTGTCGTTGTCTTCATTGACGACATTTTGATCTACTCTAAGAGCGCCGAAGAACATGAACAACACCTGAGAGTTGTACTTGAGAAGCTAAGAGCACATGAGCTTTATGCCAAGTTCAGCAAGTGTGAGTTTTGGTTAAAAGAAGTTGCTTTCCTTGGTCATATCTTGACTGAAAAAGGCATTGCAGTAGACCCAGCAAAGGTTGAGGCAGTTACCAACTGGAAGCAACCCACAAATGTAACGGAAGTCCGAAGTTTTCTTGGACTGGCAGGTTACTACCGCAGATTTATAGAAGGTTTCTCCAAGCTAGCCCGACCAATGACTGCCCTGACTCAGAAAGGGAAAGAATTCAAGTGGACAGAAGCTTGTGAGAAAAGTTTTCAAGAGTTAAAGAGAAGATTGACAACAGCCCCAGTGCTAACCCTACCGGATATATATCGAGATTTTGTCGTATACTGCGACGCATCTCGACAAGGTTTGGGTTGTGTGCTAATGCAAGATGGACGAGTAGTAGCTTATGCCGCAAGGCAGCTGAAAGTTCATGAGCAGAACTATCCGACTCATGATCTAGAGCTAGCAGCAGTTGTTCACGCTCTAAAGATCTGGAGGCACTATCTGATTGGAAATAAATGTGAAATCTTCACAGATCATAAGAGTCTGAAGTACATCTTTACACAGTCGGACTTAAATCTCAGACAGAGAAGATGGTTAGAATTGATCAAGGATTACAATCTGGATATACAGTATCACCCCGGAAAGGCCAATGTAGTTGCAGACGCACTGAGTCGCAAGGCTCACTGCAACAACATCAAGCTACATAAGAGAAGACCTGAGTTACTGACAGAGTTCAAGCAGCTAAATCTTCATTTCACCCAGCCTAGCCAGATAAACAACCTGTGTGTGGGACCAACTCTAGGAAGTCTAATCCGAAAAGCTCAGGTGGATGATGAGGAGATACTTGATCTCAAAGCAAAAACCAGAATGGATAAGGCACCCGGATTCATAGTAGATGACCAAGGTACCTTATGGTATAAAGATCGCATCTGTGTACCCAAGAATGGTGGGTATCAGCAGCTCATTATGGATGAAGCCCACAACTCCGCTTACTCCATTCACCTAGGAAGCACCAAGATGTACTTGGACCTGAAAACGAAGTACTGGTGGTCAGGAATGAAGAAGGATATAGCAGAGTTCGTTGCCCGATGTGATATCTGCAGCAAAGTTAAGGCAGAGCATCAGAGACCCGCAGGATTGTTGCAACCACTGCATGTTCCCGTGTGGAAATGGGATGAGATCAGCATGGATTTCATCGTGGGTTTACCCCGCACCCAAAAAGGGAATGATTCAATATGGGTAATAGTGGACCGTCTCACGAAGGTTGCACACTTCATACCTGTCAAGACAGTCTACAGGGGAGACAAGTATGCTCAGTTGTATGTGGATCACATACTCAAGTTGCATGGAGTTCCGAGCAGGATAATCTCAGATAGAGGGACCCAGTTTACCTCAAAGTTCTGGCAAAGTCTACACAAGCTGTTGAAAACTAAGTTGGATTATAGCTCCGCATACCACCCGCAGACAGATGGACAGACTGAAAGAGTCAATCAAATCCTGGAAGATATGTTGAGGGCATGTGTGCTAGCCCATGGAAAGGACTGGGAGAAAAGCCTTTCCTTTGCAGAGTTTTCCTATAACAACAGTTATCAGGCCAGTCTACAGATGGCACCCTTCGAAGCTCTTTATGGCAGAAAGTGCAGAACACCTCTAATGTGGTCAGAAGTGGGAGAGCGATCTTTCTTTGGACCGGCAATCATTAAAGATGCTGAAGAGAAAGTAGCTCTAATCAGGGAGAATCTGAAAGCAGCCCAGAGCAGGCAGAAAAGCTATGCAGACACCCGTCGCAGAGACCTGAGCTTTGAAGCAGGAGACTATGTATACCTCAAGGTATCACCAATACGAGGTACCCGAAGGTTCAGGGTCCGAGGAAAGTTGGCGCCCAGATACATTGGACCTTTTAAGGTACTCAAGAAGATAGGAGCGGTAGCTTACCGCCTCGAGCTCCCCGAAGAGATGTCAGATATCCATAATGTCTTCCATGTCTCACAGTTGAAGAAATGCTTGAGAGTTCCAGAGGAAATAGTACCACCGGAAGTATTGGATCTTCAACCGGATCTCCGTTACCAAGAGAGACCCATCAAGATTCTGGATGTTGCCACTCGGTTAACAAGGAGAAATGCCATACGGTTTTGCCGAGTGCAATGGAGTAATCACACAGAAGCAGAGGCTACCTGGGAACGTGAAGATAATCTTAAGAAGGAATTTCCCTACCTGTTCGAGGAAGAGCCTGAATCTCGAGGACGAGATTCGGTTTAAGTGGGGTAGGTTTGTAACACCCTATGTTTTGCCCATGATGAAAAACCACTAAAAATTCGAACTTTTTCAAATTTGAACAAAATTGAATCAAAGTAGAAGTAAATTCCAAGCCAAATTCAAAATTTCGAATTTTAAATGTGCATCAAACACCACCATCTGCATATTTGGAATTTCCTGATTTTATTTATGTGTTCATTTGGTTTTACTCCTTTTTCAAATTTGAATCTCATTCAAATTTGAGTCTTAGAAAAATTCTGGGAAATGTTTGAATCTTTCCTTCCCTCCTGGGCCGCCCTTTTTCCTTTCTATCCCCGCGGCCCACTCCCTTTTTCCTTTCTCCTTCCCCCTCGCGCAGCCCGCGGCCCAGCTCCTCTCCTCCCCGCCGGCCCAGCAGCCGCGGCAGCCCGCTCCGTCGCGTTGAGTCGCTGACAGGTGGGCCCCACCTGTCAGCGTCGTCTCCTTCCGCCTGACGCCGCGCCAGGAGCGCCCATGCCGGCCATCGTCGCCCCGTCTCGTCGCGCAACACCGCCGCCGCAGAGCTTCACGTGCGCACGCGACGCCGTCGTCACCACGCTCCCGTCCCGTCGCATCGCCTTAACCTCGCGCGCGCCCTTTCCCCGCGCGGACCGACGACTTGACCCGAAGACCGGCGAGCCCCATGCCTCGACGCCAGCCCAGCTCAGCCGCGCCCCCGTCTCGTCGCCTCCGACAACCTGTGCTCCGCACTGTGGTCGTCGTCACGCTCCCGTCCTCCGCGCCTAACCCTGCGCCGCGTCGCGTCGCATTGAAGCCCGGTGACCAAGCTGACGACCACCGTCATGACCGCGCCCAACGGCTCCTCCCCGGCCGCCTATAAAAGGCCACTGAGCACCGCGCTGCATCTCTCCTCCTCCCCCGAGCTCACCCGCCTCCAATCCGCGCTCCGGCACCGTCAATTTCACCTTTTTCCCCATCTCCTCCCCCGACTCCGGCGACCCGATTGGCGACGTTCCGGCGAGCAACCAGTGAAGCTCTGCCTCCACTTCTCCTTCCCTTAGCTCCGCCAAGCCGTGGCTAACCTCGTCGCGCCTCTTGCCTTTGCAGATGAGGTGCGGAGCCATGGCGAGCACGGCGGGATAGAACTCCGGTGACCTCGCCCGTCGCCAAGTCGTCCCCGACGTCTCCCCGCCTTCCGTGAGCCCACGGTGAGCTTCCCCATGCTTCTCTCTCTCTCCCGCGCCGCTTATTTCCCTTTCCCCGCGCACGGATTCGAGTTTGGCTCCGAGCTCCGCCGCTCTCCGCCGCGAAACCTCAGCGCCGGCTCGCCGCCCGGCCGCGCCCGGATCAGCTGAGGAGCGCGCTAGCCTCCTCGCGCACGCGCGCACGCCTGCGGCCACACGAATGCGCGCAACTCCACGCGCGCGCACTGCTTCGCCCGCACGCCGCCGCGCACCGCCATCTCCGGCGAGCTCTCGCCGTCCCTCCAGTGCCCCTCGTCGTCAACCCGTAGCCGTAGGAGCTCCGCCGCGCCGCGTAGAGCCCATAGGTGTTGACCTCGTCGCGAGACGCGCCCTGTAGCCGACGCCGGCGACGTTTCCGGCGACGCACCGCCGCGCGCGCCGCGCTCCGGCGTCTTCTGACCGCGCCGCGCCGCCGTCCGACGTGGCACGCCACGTCGGCATGTGGGCCCGCGACGACCCGGTCCGCGTGCCCAGTCAGCACGCGTCCACGGACGCGGTGCACCGTGGACCCTTCTCACGTGCTCCCCCGGTCCACAGCACCCGTGGACCGAGTCCACAGAACAGTGGGTCACGGTGAACCCGGCCCCAGTGGCCCACTTGTCAGCCTTACAAACGCTCTGAAAATGCTAGATCCACACGCAGAGTGTACCCAGGAAACTATTTCGAGCACTTTCCTTTATCAGAAAAATTCCATAAACTTCCTAAAAATACTAGATTATCTCTTAATCATTTTGCAACACTTGTTTACTCCATAATAATTAGGATTATGCCTATGCTTAATTACTTAGCTTAATCCTAATTATTTCCTATGTTGCAAACTTATAAAATCTATATCTTTTTCGTCCTAGCTCCGATTCGGGTGATTCTTCCACCAAAATTCGTCTAAAATCATGAGCTATTTGTTGTTACCAAGACCCTCTGTTGTTGGTCTCTTTTTGGTCTTCGTTTGATTTAATTGCTTGCTAGCTTAATTGTTTGATCGGTAGTTTAATTCGATCGCTGTTTGCAATCAATAGAGGAGCAAGCCTTCGAGGAAGAAGCGGAGGATCCGGATTACGAGGACTTAGAAGAAGAAGACTTTGGTGAAGGCAAGTTCTAACCCCTTGGTCATATTGATCCTATGATTGCAAATAGTCCTATTTAGAGCCCGTTTTGGAAATAACTGTGCATGATATTTAAATTTGCTTCAAATGCTAGATGATCCTATGCTGATGATTGTCATACCTTGTTAAATTGTTTATCCACTGCCTTGTTAGCCCTAGGTTCACTATCATTGTTTTTCCCCAATGATATGTTGATAAGCCATGCTGCTTAGGACTTGTTACATGTGTATTTAATTAATCTTGCTATATATGCTTTTGGTGTAAAATTGGCGTGTGTTTGGTGGAGTGCGTGTGTGTGAATATGAAATGTGGGATGGTACTTTATACTAGTGATAATTGTAACCCATAGTGGGGTACTTCTGGCGGGAGCAGGCGAGGTAGTCCTCAGTGGGGAGGCCTATCTCTGGGACGCGATTCCTCCTTGAGGATAGCTATTGAAGATGCTTGCTTCGGTCGTATAAGGACCGGTTCATGTGCCGCCTTGCCTAGCACCTTTTCGTACAACCACATGCCTTGAATGGGAAAGGTTTGGAACCACACCCTACTATAGTGTTCACCCGGTACCCACCTGGAGGGCAGGAGTTGCGGCGGAAGCCAGGAGAAGACTCGACATGGCAGGTGTCGGGATCCGGCGTATGGTGATTCTTCAGGCCTTTCTACATGATAATGATGATATTGTGAAGCCCCTGGTCGCAGTACTTCCGTGGTGGTGCCGCGGTGACACCAAGTAGGTACGGGACCATTAGTGTGTCTGTCCGACCCATGACGATGGGGAGGGCTGACATACCTTGTGGGGAATTGTGTACAACCTCTGCAGAGTTACAAATCTATCATGATAGCCGTGTTCCACGGTAATGGGCAACGCGAAAGCTTGTGCCACACAATGATTAGTATAACGGCGTGAGTAACCTCCTTGGTGTGTTTTTGGAATACTCCGGTGTGGAACCGTGTGCTGGTCTCCTGCCAGCGATAAAAGTGGGAACTGGCGGGATGGACTTTGTCTCCCCCAGGGCCAAACAACCCCATTAATCCTCAATGATAACCTTGATTAGTGGTTTGCGAACTGCTTTGTTTTACAAACAACCCCTGCATAAAACTGGCCTTCCGCCCAGTTACTAAACCCCCGGCCTATCCTTTGATAATACCCTTGCATGCTTATACCCCTTGCTGCTAGGACTTGCTGAGTACCCTATGTACTCACCCTTGCTTTAATCATTCAGGTGAGGAACCTGAGTACCAGGAGGATGGTGATGAAGAGTAGGGTCCTGTCTACACTCAAGATGCCTGTACTAGTACCGCTTCCGACTTCCGCTGTAGTAGTGTTTAAGTGGTTCTGCTGTTGCAGCCCACATGCTTGATGATTGTTGTAATAAAGTGGCCTCGGCCGTTTGTTGTAAGACCTTTTATGTATGAAGGCTTGTATGAGACTCGGTAATAATTATGTAAGTGATGACTCTGTGATATCAGTCTGTGTAAAGTGTTCGTATCAGCGTCTGATCCAGGGACTGGTACGGTAAGCACTAGTGCTCCAGAAATGGGGTACGACAGGCCCACATCATTGATGCTGTGGCGTTGCCTGGCAGTGGTACCCTTCAGCCTGCGGAAGTACTTCTGTGCATGACTGGAGAGATGGCAATGGGTACCCGTTACCCGTTACCCAATGGGTAAATACCCATTTGGGGAAGGATATGGAACGCATTTTGTACCCATAGGTATAAAAATGGGTAAAGACTTACACCTATTGAGTATGACGGATTTGGGTATGGGAAGCCATAACCCATACCCGTCCACCCGCAAACCCGAATATGGGTTAAACCTATATTTGATTTGCGGCTTGAACCTATGTTTTATTTGTGAATTTCTATTTTTGATATATATTTTGAAAGGTCTATTAGCTCTATGAATGGTTTATATTGTTATTGGACTTTATTTAGATATGCAGCATATGCTTATGCTAATTAAAGCTTACTAAATTGGTAATATATTGATAATCTGTTCAATTTTTTGTACGTATGGATTATCCGCGGGTACCCGTTACCCGCACGGGTATGGGTATGGGAATAGAGTTCCACCCGAGAGCGGGTGTGGGTACGGATATGGGTATAATTTTCTCCGACGGGTATGGGTTTGGAAATGTAAAACCTGTGGGTAATTTACCCATTGCCACCCCTACTGGAGACTTGCGTCGGTGTTCTAGTTTTGACAAAATGTGTGGAGATGTTCTTCCAGTCACCACGGCCGTAAACGCGTAACCCACGCAGAAACAACATGTAGTGAGATGAATAGGTTATTTCATTACAAAAGCTACATCCAAGGCATAACACACAAGCATCAGTGATACACAAAAGACAAGAGAAAGTTAAAAATAATTTATCTTATTGGGATATTTTCGATTCACTAAGAAGAAATCTGCGGCAACCAATATCTCTCTTAAAAAGGAATTAGAATCTTGCTCATCAACAATCTCAATTAAAGTTCAGTGATAGCAAAACCATCTCATATCCAACCCCCACTACACTTGCTTAATAAACACGTGCCAATTCTTCATAACAAGTGTAAAATTAGATAAAATGAAATAGAATTCATGTCTACACAAGTAAGAGATGGATTCAAGATATCTAGGTAATTACATGTGCTCCTCAGTTGACCAAAACCTCTTGTTGCGCCTCTGAAGCTGCATAGCAGGCAGCCGCCTCGACGGCTTCTGTGCTACCTTCCTAGCCTTGGTGTCTTCAGTAGTAAGAGAACCACACATCATCTCCATGTTGTCTTTGGATGGATCCTCCACCTGCATCTCAATGTTGTCGTTCACAAGGTCAATGCCCTGCATTTCAGGCCCAGTGTCGTTCTCTTGGAACTGCATCATCTCCATCATGATATACAGATACAAGTCAGTTACCTGGTGCTTCTCCTTCCACGGGAACCGTGCTTGTAGGACATCCACAATGTCTTCGTGCTTGTTGTTCGTGTCATCACAATCACTATCATTGATCACATTGTTGTGCTTATCAATGAGTGATTTCAGCTCATCGATGTCGGAGGGGCTCCACTCCTCCCCGTTGCACATGGGACCAACGTGAGCAGGCATGGATGCAAGGGGTTTGATCTCTAACCAACAATTGGTGGTGAGCTATGAGAAGAGGATTGTCATGTTATACTATTATTCATGGTTTCAATTAATGGCGAGATTGGTGGTGAGCTATGCTCGCCAACAAGTCCGACATTTATAGGCCTAAGGCGAGATCTATTTGTCATGGTTTCAATTAATTGATATTGGAGTAGATGGAAAGTCAGGCGTTGAATATTTTAAATATCAAATTCAAAGATATAGAGTCAAGAAAAAATCCATATCGTAATCTGTCAGGATATAGCACAAATGATTCGGACAAAAAGATTGAGATATCGATGACCCAAAGCCTCGCCAATCCACAGATCTCAAGTCATACAAAACCAACGACCGGGTTGATGGTTTGGTTTAAGGCGGCCTAAATCTCATGTAAATTCCATTGGTATGCATCACATGGACCGTTTGGTTATACGTGTACGTCCTTTGGGATATCGATGCAGTCCATGCACAGCAGCACGTGTGCATCTAACACACGTGTGGTCACTCTAAGGCAACATCTGTTGCAAGCCTCGACGTGGGCAATGCCAAGGCAATCCTCTCGCAGGCCTTCATGCACTAGTTCCTTCAAGAACACAAGTACCTATCAGACATGCGTGGACTTAAGGCAACAACCTGGAACCATGGAGATTTTGACCGTGCTTGCTAATGTAGTGTCGTTGAAGATTGGCACACGGATGACTACACCGCCATGCACCAGGCTTGTTACACCATTCTCACTCTTCTCTAGAGCACACAGGACAGAGGAATACTAGTTTAGGTGGTACCCACCAGTTTGCTCTATGTATAGATTTCCTTGGAGACTATTTTTATAGAAGTTAGGAGGTCTTTTTGTTCGTTTAATATACATGGCAATAATAAAAATTCAAGCAAACTTTGCGCCTGATCGAAAGAGATATTTTCAGCAATTGTGGCTGCTGCTGCTGCGAGCCACTCTTGTAGCTACAGCGCCCACAACGTTGTACAGCGATGGTTGTGCAACACTGTTCTGATCAAGACATCTGTTTTATGGTATACTGGATTTGAAGAAAACGAAGGAAAATGGGCTTAAAGTCTTCTTGCAGTTTATTGACCCCTAGAGATCTAACATTGATCGTGCCTCCACATTTTGTTTATGTTCATCAAAGACAAAACAAGAGTTGAGAATGTTTTGAGGATCTATTTATATGAGTTGTGTTATTAATCTTTATTGTCATTGCTATGTACCCCGGGTGCCCACAATACTAGCTGGGCCGAATAACTAGCTAGAAGGGCTAATAGTTGGGCCGATCAACGAAGACAAAGTGGACCAGATACCTCAAGGAAGGCATAGCTAGCAAGAAAAGTATAGAATAATTCTTGTCTTGTACTAGACGGAAAACATCATTGTATCCAATTAAGATACTTACTAATTACTATGTAACCATAGTCCTCGAGTATAAGAAGGACAGGGATCTCCTAAAACCATCGACAACATACACCATACGCAATACAATCCAATGACACATGATGTCAAGTATAACGCATACTAGGCTGCCCGAAATGTCTAAATTGACATCATTGTCACCATCCTACTCTCGGTTCTTGTGCATCATAAATCTATCGACAGACTGTCTAAAACGTCGACACTCATGTCGTAGCTTGAACTTGTAACTAGTAAGGCTGCCCGCGCATTTGCGCGGCTAGTTTTATTTTTTTCTATGCATTTTGTTTTCTTCCAAAATGTATCTTTAAGTCTTCAATAGCATGTGAAAATTAAGTTATACATTGAGTTAATAGATTGTGAGATACAAATATGAGAGTAATTACACCTGAAAATATGAAAGAGGCTTCCTGTTTATATAAATATATATAGATTTAATAATTTGTATTTTTTAGTAATAAAATAAATGTTCAATGTAACAAAGAACTCACGTATTTAACCTAGAGTGAATGAAAATTCCTTCTTCGTTTCCCATAAATATAAACATTCCGTATTCTGATTAAGCAGATCCCAATTAAGAAAAAGTAGACTCACTTTTTTTGAGAGCCTTTTTAAGAACCGTTTCAACAAAAAGAAATTATGTAGTCGCTTTAGCATTTCCGGCCTTTAGTCCCGCTTCTTCTTTCTTGGGAGGATAACGCAATTTCCTAGAGGAAGAGGAGCCACCCCTTCCTATGCCTGCTATTATTTCCTTGCGTCTCTTGTGGTGGAGATTTCGCACATCAGGCGGAGTCTGGTCGCTATGGATCTCGCCTTTGAAGCATCTTGGCGGAGGCTAATTAGTAGCTGAGTCCGGCTGCTGTCTCAGACCGTGGAGGATGGACAAATTGAGTCCTTCGATTGATGGTGAGGTTGCCTGATTTATTTGTTTTGTCTTAGTTTTCTTGCCGTACCTTGTTTATGGGATTGGAAGGGGATTGGGATCGATGGGGTTGTATCTGAGAGTATGACTTATTGTGAAATCTTGTTACTAAATATAGGCCTTAATAACTGTAAGTAGGATGATTGCGTGATATTGATTTTTGTAAAGCAAACAATATACAATCCAAAAATGATTTTGAGGGTGTAATGAACTGGAAATTCACAATAGTGAGAAGACTGCTAGTGACATCATTTTTGTTGACATATTCAAAAAGAAAGTAAGATTGACTTATTGAATACTGCATTGCATTGATCTTCATGAATGATTTTGGAGAGATCCCCGGGACTGAACTGTCATTCTGGCGAGAGATTCAGGTTCTTATATGCACCGTCCTTTATTTCTCATTTCTGCTCTGCTACTTGGCTGCAAAAAAGGTTGACAAATTAATTTGGTTTAGTGCTTTCTTTGGTAATTAACCCCTAGTGTAATAGGACGCAGTCTGAATGGTTTTTGCTTAGACACAGGATGGCAATGTTCATACGAATTTTGACTGTGCACATGTTTTTTTTCTTAAATCACTTACTACATCAGACCAGTATTTGAACAGGAAGCTATATGATTTTTTTTTCTGAATGTCACTATTCGGAAGCAAATAGGTGTGTTAGAATCACTTACTACATGTTACGGCACCTCATCTTTGTGTCATGATCTGAATAATGTTTTTTGCCCAGAATCTGCATTGATGTGTTACTTTTGCATCAAAATCAAGGTTTTGTGAAACAATAGTATTATTGCTATAGGAGCAATATATTCACACTGAGAACTTTGCATGATTAATATATTAGTAATATAATGTAAAAGATGACCATGCTTCTTACAGAATCTTCCTGCATGTATCCATAATCTGCATGCATGTAAATTTGTAATCAGAACAATATTTTCTTTATGTTTTTATTCTAAATTATTATGAGCAACATTGTTATTAGTAAACTTTAAGCATTATTTTTCTTCATACCTTATTATTAGAATATCTCCTTGTATACGATGTTTTTGGCCATGTTTTCTTCTTGGCTTTCCGCTTCATTGATCAGGACCTTCAGACCGTTTTTGTTTGTAACCCTCGAGAATGCGACATATAATTGGCCATGGCAGAAGACTTGCTTGGATAAATAGAGCCCAACCTTTTTAAGTGTGACTGACCTTGACTCTTATTGATTGTCATAGCGAAGCAAACAGACAATGGAAATTGTATTCTCTTCAGCTTGAACGGCCACTTTGTATCGTTTGGTGTCATGATTATGCGTGGTATGCATACCTTGTCCCCCACATGTGTTCCTGTTATAATCTGTGCCTCAACATACTTATTTCCAAGCTTAGTTATTGTCATTCTTGTACCATTGCATAAACCTGCAGCTTGGTTTATGTTTCGAAGGAGCATCACTGGCAGGCCGACCTTCAACTTCAGTTCGTGATGTGGTATCCCTGGAAACTTTAATGTGTTGAGGAACTCTACAGGGTACATGTGTTCCATGCCATTTGTTGATGCGTTGCATACTGAGTCGCAACTTCGGTATGTCACCTCTTCACCTTGTATTTTGCTCATGATGTACTCATTTATTTGCTCTACTGTTTCGTTTCTCGGGCACAATATTGCTCTTTCTTCTAGGAAGTCCCTTTCTCTGTAGTTGGATAGCAAGTCTGGGTACGTGCTTTCCACAATTGTCTCTCTAGGGTCGTTCCCTTTCTGTAGCAGTAGATCATTTGGAATTTGTATCAATTCATCTCCATCATCTGTCGTTGTTTTTCCGTCACCAATATTCAGTATCCAGTCTGCAAATTCCTGAACCTGCTTTTTTTCTATCCTGTTGTCTGACATACAACTTAGCCGCATGTTCTTTGTTAGTTTAAATATTTCAAAGTGGCTCCATAGATACGATCTTTTGATTGATGCATTGACTATGTGCTCTCTCCTTCCTTTTGGCACCACAGGAAGGATTTGTCGGAAATCTCCACCTAGCACAATAGTTATTCCACCGAATGGTCTTTTATCACTATTTGCATTTGTAGACCTGAGTATATCCCTTAGGCTTTTGTCTAGTGCTTCGAAGCAATTTCTGTGTGCCATCGGTGCCTCATCCCACAGAATCAGCGACGTCTTCTTTAGTAGTCCTGCCAGATCAGAACCTTGCTTGATTTCACATGTAGATTCATCTGTTGTATTTAGTGGAATGTGGAATCTTGAGTGTGCTGTTCTTCCTCCTTCCAGTAAAAGAGCAGCAATGCCACATGATGCAACTGCGAGCACTATGTTTCCTTCAGATCGTATCTTTGTTGTGATTGCTTTCCATAGGTATGTCTTCCCTGTACCTCCGTATCCTTCAACAAATATTTGTTTTCCCAGTTTTCTATCCACTGATTCCATAATTGCGCTGAATGCAATTTTTTGGTCAGAATTCAGGTTGTTGTATATTATCTGGTGTTCTTCCTTCTGCTTGTCCTTGTCGTAGTTTAGCTCCTCATTTATCAGTCTGTTTCCAATTTCCTCTAACTGATCTGCATTTGGCATTTCTATCTGAGGAAAATCCTTCATCGTCTTTCCAGCTTGCCGCATTAGTTTCTCAATTTCGACCAAGGCGTAGTTTTTCTTTTGAGAATCAGTAAGCTGCAGTGTTGGAAAATTTAGGATTTTTCTTCTCTTGTACTGTATGTCCTCGGATAGCGCCTCCCATGTGGACTCCCAAAATATCTTTGGGTCTGTTACTTCGTTGTGGCACATTATAACAGTGAACATCTGACGTAGTTGAGTTCCAGTAGCCCAGTTAGCCGCTTCATTGATGCACTCAATCCACTCGTTGTCGTCCTCAAGAAATCCTAGCGCCTGGCAAGCTGCTTTGAAAGTAGGATGTAGAACTCCATCTACTGTCCTGATGTCTTGATAAGATGTGCATCCTTTAACAGTGTTTAGGAGCATTCTGAGATAATATCTTTCTCCACTTGCTGGATGTGCATAGTATATCCTTCCTATTGCAAACCCTTTTTTACGCTCTTCCCATTTCTTCGTATCAGCATGCCATACCCATTTAGTAGGGAATTCTCCATATGTTAGCTTTCGTGCCTTTGGATACTTTTTATTTGTCTCCATCCACTCTGTGAATTTAGTCTCTTGCACTCCTGGTTTTCTGACTATTTTTTCTATATCTGTGGAATCAGGGAAATAAACTTGCTGCTCATTCTCAAGATGGAAATTTAGTCTTTCAACCGGTGGATCTTGATAGTGCATCTCAAACTGGAACAGCCGCCAGCATGCTTCAATTGTTGATATGTATCTCATCTCTAGGTATCTCTTGATCTCATCAATCTGATCTTCTCCCACTCCTTTCTCCTTCACCATGCCTACTACATAATCGACGCCTTTGTGAATGTATTTGAACAGGTATTTTATCGACCTAGACATGTTGCACCACTCCACGTTTATGTGAGCCTGAAATTTGACCAGCAGATCTCTGTTATATGGCACCACATATCTATTGTCAAGTTCTGTTTTTCCCTTTTTGATGCGTCTTCCATCATCTCGTCTCTTGTATACTGGAAAGCCATCTTCGTCTATTGTTGTTTCAGAATTGAATCCCTTTGGAAAGTGCTTAGTGCACTTTTTATCCTCCATGCATGGCGAACTCATGTTTTCCTCTCCACATGGCCCATGCATCATGAAGTTTTCTACAGCCTCGTACGCCTTTGGGTCATTCTCTTTGTCAGGTATTTCAGCAGAAATGAATTGGTCGATTTCAGATGGATTATGGCATTTGCTGCGATCCTTCAGAAATATCAGTATGTGTGCATGCGGGAGGCCCCTTTTCTGAAACTCTATTGTGTAGATCACTGCATTTAAAAAACACTCGAATTAGGACAAATATTATAAAAATCAATTTATTTTTTCTACTCCATGGCACTTACCCGATGTAGTTTCTCCGAATCTTTTGCCTTTTACTATGTCTCGTAGCAGCGCCCTTAGCTTTATCATGAAGACTCTTACCACCACATCTGCTCGGTCAGCTGGCTTTTGTTTGTCTTTAACTTCGTCTAGCATGTATTGGATTTCTGGCCATTTCGCATTGCATGTAAATGTTATAAAGAGGTTTGGGTATCCAACCCAGCGGCACACTGCCATTGCATCTTGGAAGTTTTGAGCTTTGTTTCTTGGACCTCCTGTATGGCTTGAAGGTAGGTATATCCTCTTGCCTACCTGTTCTGTTCTGGTGTCTCCTCGTTCTAAAGCATCTTGCAAGCCACTGTATAGTTCTGTTCTAAGTTTACCTTGGTTGTGCCTTATCCAGTTCAATCTGTTTTGCTCGATGCATGTGAAGACATCAACCCAATATTGCAAAGATAGACGACCTGACATAAGAAGTGACATTGATTCGCCCGGGCGCTGATGAAGGAAGTATGCATGGTACTCCTGCATAGTCACATATTTTCTTTTGTATGTAACTCCTTCTTTATATTTGTATGGTATTTCAAGTGTAAATCCATCTTCTCCGTATGGGAAAAGTAAAGGATATTGCAGGGACATGAGCTTCGGATGGATTTCTGATATTCTTTGTGGTACCTTATCTTTGTACTCCACAATGATGTCACGACCTTCAGTCTCTTCATCCGGATCTCTCACGACCAAGGCTGCAACTTCTGAAGCTGATGGTAAGCTGTGTGTCCCGCTTCTGTTGCGTTTGCCTATCAGCTTGAGAGTGAAATCATGATAATTTTCTTCTTTGAATCTATCACGTGCCATTCGGAATGTTTGGGCCAGGATATTGTTCTCATCTAACATTTTCTGTAGTCCAGCAACGATCTCTGGATCGACTGATGATTTTTCTTCATTGCATTTTGATGCACTTATCCTGTTTGCTACCTCATGTTCGGTGTCGTAGATGTATAGCTGCGCCCAGCGTGGTTTGCATCCTTCTTCCGGTAGAAGTGTACCAATATGGTGGTAGTTCTGGCCATGCATTTTGAACACATATGGTCCATACCCTTTGTTTATAGCTTTATCCACTACTCCTCCAGTGGACGTGAAAGAGAACATTGAGTTATAGGATCTTATGTGTTCTCTAAAGTTTTTTGAATCCTTTTCCTCACCATTCAATAGCTTCTCAAGGTATGGAGGAGGTTTCTTTTGGGGAGGCAGACTGATCTTCCCTTTACTGCAGCATATTCCAAAAGATGGTGTTTTGGTTAATTCATTGGGTCTCAGTCTTTCCTCGAACCACAGGATCGCGTTGCAGTATTGGCATCTGCATGTCGGCTTTCCAAAGTTCCATATCTCGCCATCAGCACTTGCAGATTGTATGGTACTTCTTGATGCCTGGCTGCTTTTTTCCTTGTTTTTGACAATTCTTTTTGCTCTTGCACGCTTTGCTTCCTTTTTCTGTTTCAGTATTGACCTTCTCTTAGTTCTTGCCACTAATGCTGTTGCCTTTTTGGTTTCCTCTATATGAACTGCTTGCTTTTTATTCTTCTTCCTGTCTAGCTGTTCCTTCCTTCTTTTTCTATTCACTGATGCCTGTCTTTTGGACGGGTTTTCCATTTGTTCTCTGCCTGTTTCACACTGAATATGGAATAAACTTTTACAAACTTAAAAATAAATATTGTTTTCTACTGGACGATGATGCAGCAATAGGTATTTATTGGTGGTTATGCAGGATGTCCGAAGTAGCAACTTTTTTTATCCAATGAGAAATTGATTTGTGTGTGTTTAAGTGTATTCAGTATTTTCTTTGTATCTACAAAATATGATATGGTATATACCGTACATGTACCATGAAAAAGATAATGGCGTGCAACATACCACTGTTTTTTTGATCTCTTTGTTTAATAAAATTGCAATCGACCTGGAAGTTTGATGAGTTTTCCCTGCGAGAAGTTTCTTCAGTTACAAATCTGCTAGCAATGGATTGCTCTATTAATTATAAAACATTATTAAGTTAACTTTAAGCTTTGTACATACCACAGTTTGAAGATATCTTCGTTACGGAACTTGCAATTGACCTGCAAGTTTGAAGAGTGTCCAGGCGAGATGTTTTCTGGGTGATTAATCTGACCGCAATGGCTTGCTGGATGAGGCTATCTGAATTGTATTTAAAAATCCCTATGATATTTTTTTTGTAATGTATGGACAAAGAATATTGTAAGGAAATTTACATACCTGTTGTGTCTTTTGTTGACGAAGATTATGTTTCTGCCAAAGGTTGATTTATCGGTGCTGCAAGAAAGCTTTACTGATGATTTCTATTTTCTGTTCATTACAAAGTTTATAGAAGAATCAGCCAAGATAATGTAATCGAACCAGCACAGGATTAATAATTTGAGAGTACCTCGTGATTTCATCAGGCATTGTTTCTTCACCGATGTTTCAAACCTTGGGCTCGTGTGTAGATTCGTTTCTTTTTATATTGGTTCATAAGAGTCCTAACCTCATCTGTGTCCAACTTTATCTCGCATAAGCTTAATTCAATGGAAAATCCGGGTTTGTTTTTAGTGGTTTACAGCAATCGTAATCTTGCCGGTTTTATGTTTCGTACATGTTTAACTTCCCCTTTTATTTTACAGACACACACGTACTTTGAAGAGAGAACAGCCCAACCCAGCCAAGGTCTATGGCCCAGCCCATGTTGTATGGGTATCTGATAAGGTTTTATCCTCGAGAAAAAAAAAACGATCTGTTATCCTTCCTTTCGTTTCTAGTGGTTCCCCATTTCCTCTGTTCTTGTTAATTCCTGCAACTTCGTGGGATGCAGATATTTAGGGCGTTTTGGAGATCGTCTTCGGTGCGTTGTCTGCTCTGAGCTTGCCTGGTGGTGAGGATGTGTGATTTCTCTGTGTCGTCAAGGTCGTGGATCTCAGAATCAGTTTTACGTGGTGAAAGATTTTAGGTTGGCCTGATTGCATGTTTGTGTTTTAACTGCTTCCTTACTTTGCAGGCTTGTCGATGATTGCTGCATGGATTGATTGGTGGTGTTTAGCTTCAGACATGTAGATTGACAACCTAGTGGAAGGGTGCTCCTGAATTTTCCCCATCTTGGTTAGTTTTTTTTACAATACATGAAGGTATTTTATAAAATGTTAATTTTTTCTCCGGATTAAATGTATGTTTTGCAAAACTAAAAACATATTTTGACGAAAATTGATAGTTCTACAGTGTACGTGTTTCTTTCACTTGTCAGACCATTTCCTCTGATTTTTGAAGCAGAAAATTTCAGATAGGTATAGCTCTCGCTATTGCTTTAGGACACTTAATTAGGACGAACTGACACTTTAGTTGGCATGTTGATTCTGTCATGTGGCCATTGCAACAACAAATGCAGCAAGATCATAAAGCATAGTATGAATCTTTGAGCTGGCAAAAAAATTTCTGGATAGTGCATCCTGTAATGTTGGGAAATTGCATTCCCTTTCATCTAAATAAAATTACTCTTTAAAACTTACAGATCGAATGCAAATTATATCGCTAGGTATGTGGGCATACATAATGTTCCACTTGCATTATCTAGTTTACGAAACAATAATAACATAGCAATCAAGAAGCAGTAAAAGGCTGATGTCACAAAATAAGGTACATCCAGTGACGTTCATGAATATAAGTTATTATTACTTCAGTATATATGCTTCTTATACTATCTTCTTGTGATATCTCTGAGTCCTAAGACGTGTATCTGGCAGGCACTTTTCTAGTCCGTGTTGATTTAGGCCGAGTAGGATGCTCGTTCTTGTGCATGCATTCTTCATACTGTTCTTCTGTAGTTGCAGTAACTTCCCCGTCCTCGTAACAGTTCTGCAAAGTTTTTTAGGTGTTAACTATTATCAAATTATTCTAGGAAGCCTTTTCATAATAAATAAACATTAATTACATATTTTCATTTCATTACCTGAATACTTGGATTCTCTGGCTTATTTGTTTTCTCTTTTTCCAATGCTGCCTCTATATTTCCCTTGTTTTCCTTTTGACCTCTCTTCATCTTCAACTTCCTCTTCTCCAATGTTTTTTTTCTTTCACTTTCGCAAACTTCAGCTGGTTTCTCTGTGGTTGTAGTACCTTCCTTGTCATCTTCATAGTTCTGGAAAAATATTGAAGTGTACATCATCAACAAAGTATTGTAGATAGTAACTGATTAGTTGGAAATTGTAGATCTTGTTTTGATGAAAAGGAAGTATTAAAAACATATATCTACTATAGTACCTGCTTATTTGAATTATCTGCCTGTATAAGACCCCTGTCTTTCTTCTGACCTCTTCCGCGCTTCAACATTATCTTCTCCACTGTTTTCTCTTTCTCCCCTTCATATTGTTCATCTCTTTTCTCAGTTAATGTACTATTTTCTGTGTCATCTTCATAGTCCTGCAAATTATTTAATTTTACATCATCAGCTAAAAATTGAAGGTATTTTTTAAATGGTAAGAAAATATAGAAGACATGTTACCAGTGGTCCTTTTCCTTTCTCTTCTTTTTGGTTTATTCTACGCTTCAACTTTCTCTTTTGCACCGTTGGATTCAGTGGATCTACTAAGTTATCTCTTGCATTCTTTTCGCGGCCGCGCTTCAACTTTCTTTTTGGCACTGTTATGTCACACTTTCCGTTGCATTTTTCATCTGTTTCATTTGTTCCTGTAGTAGCCACAATGTCCTGCAAAATATTTTAAGTGTTTCAGATATTTTTTCCATGAGACAATCTGCGTTACATTTTCCACTTAAAGTACCTTATTATATGGCGTTTCTGGCTTATCCGATTTTTCATCTTCCAGCATTGCTTCTATGCTCTCATTGCTATCCTTTTCAACTCTTCCTTTTTTCAGCTTTCTATTCTTCAGTTTTTTATTTCTTTCCTGCTTAATTTCTAAGTTATCCTGCAACCAAAATAGCCAATAAATCAATTTAAACAGAATGAAAATATATAATTATATATGTGACCAATAAGAATTTTAAAATATTCTTTATACCTGATTAGAAGAAGATTCTGTTTCCACCATAATCCTTTCACTAATGCTTTTCTCGTTGGATTTTTCAGTACCATCTTTTATCAATTTTGCCTTCTTATGTTTTGCATCAGCACGATTCCTCTTTCTGCTGCCTATCCTTTTTGCCGATCTTTTATCCTCAGCTTGATCATTTGAGAATTTCAACTCAAGCTCTTCAATCTTTTTCGTCAATCTTGTTCCAGTCTCAATTGCTTTCTCCAAAGCAATTTCGCTTGAGTCTTTTTTTGTAGTTTTTGAATCTGCAACACTTTTTTCAACGTAGTTGGCATCTGAGCTTTTGACTTCAAGTGTCTTATTTTCCACAATTGTTCCTTTGCGTCCTTCTTCGGAGTCACCGTCACTTATGGCATCCCTACGTCTTCTCTTCAATTTTTTTTCCTTTTTGTGTATCACTGAATTCGATCTCTTTTTCCCTTGTGAGTCCTTCATGTTGTATTTCTGCAACAAAGATAATTTAGTTGCGGAATATCTTTAACCAAAAAATGATCCTGGTTTCTGAAATGGATTGTTGTACAGAATGTTCAAGCACCTTATCTGTAGCCTTTTTTGGTTCACTTTTTGGATGTGGAATGTTATATTCTGTATCATTTTGCATCAATTTCTGTTCAAAAAAATATTAATTAGCATAATACAGAGAAATTATTTATAAGCACATAGACAAAATTTCTTACTTTCTCAGCTGTAGCTGTCATGAATTTTTGCTCAAGCTTGTCGTCAGGGATAAATGTTTTTTTAACCAAGTATCCAGATCTCCCTTCAGTCAAATTCTGGTTGGTCAGCTTGAATCGAAATATGAGTGTCTTTCCATACAATTTCTGTATAATACTCGGCACGTCTTCGGTATTTCCTTGCAGGGATTCTAGTACAGCTGATATAGGTGTGTTGAGCATTTTTTTTGCTTCCTCGTCAAATACAGTGCATGTAGTAGTTGTTGTGTCGTCACTTATCTGAAGACGAATCCAATACCTGTAATATTAAAATAGTTGGGAAGGTGAATGAAAAGGTAAAAGAAAAAAAAAAGCAAAATTAGGTATTAGGTATTTTTAATGTTTTTGTAAATACATGTCATGGCACATTAGATGGAATAACATGCTTACCTAGGTGTCGTTTGTTTGGGAAAATCTGAACAATGATTGCAATAATACTTGTCATCTCTTTTACTACACATCTTGTTGCAATTGTGGCAGGACATGTACCACCACTTAGTATTTTGTTGCACTTGATCTATCCTTGCTTTTGATGTAAACAGAAAATCCTGCAAACAAAAAATAAATGTTAGAGTAATTGTATAAAAAATATCCTGGACATGAAATTTTATACCAATTCGTTATTTAACCTAACGATATTAAGTTCAAGACACATGATGATATTACCTGATCTTTTGGGTTGGCATCTCTTATTTCAGTAATTTCTCGTAATGTTCTTCTGTTATAAAACATTTGTTCTTCCAGTGACCCTTGAGTACTTTTGCTGATATCCATCATTTTTGGTAAGTTTTCTTCATTTGCATGCTGTAAAATAAAGCATGAAGATTAATTTTACATATATACAGACTAAATCAATAGCATTAAAAAAAACTAAAACATATGTCGTACCTTGCAACAATTTGCCACGTCTCTGGTACGTTTAAATCATTATATAATCTTGTGGCGCTAGTTGTCTTTAGAGATATAACTGTTTCATTTATGTATATATATATATATCAGTTTGGATTACCAGGAATTAGAATGTCATATCACTGAACTAAACTTACCTTTAAACGTTGGACTGACAACTACTGTTGATGTAATAATAAGAACCATATGTTCTCCAATTTTATCTTCGCTAAAATAATGCGCCAGCTCTCCCCATAATGTTACTTTAGCTTTTTCACCTCTGAAATGTGATGTATTAAATTAATATGTGTTGGACTGGAATAATAAAATGGACTATTACTAAATAAATTTTGATCATATAAGTTTCTCTTACTCTAGCAGGAGAATTTCAATCTCACGAATATCTTTAGTTCGAGAACTGCCGTCGTCCTTCACTATTGTCCTCTGCTGTACTGGTGAGATACTGGTGAGTAAGCCAATAACATCTGAAAATATAAAGACGATTATTATTAGAAAATATTATTACAAACGAAATAATGAAATATATAATGACTTAGTTACCTGAGCACTGTTCTTCTTTATTTTCTCTTTTGATCAATGTATCTTTATTAGCAAATTCAAAGTAGTATTTCTGGACTTCACTTGATGCTTCTTTCACTTCCTTCACCTTAGTATTATACATGAATGAAATTTTTAGATCATTGCTCACTGGACGGTATCTGGTGGACTGTTGGACTTTAAAATTGCTAATTGCATATATGCAATTCTCCTTGATCTGTGGTCTATAAGTATCTATCAAACTTTTCCATATAGTAGCATGAATTATATTTTCCTGTATCAACAAAGATAAGTCTATCAATATAAAACAAAATATAGATTTCAATAATTTAAAACAGATATTGAAAAATATACCTTCTCATCCATTAGTATCATGTCCAGGCTCATAAGCTCTTCGGTTTTGTTGTTAATCGAGTCCCAGAGCCTTATCACTTTTACTTTAATACTACATGACTGTACTTTTGTTGTCAACTCATTCAATTTTTTGTGTGCCATTGCCGTTCTTCCTTGCCTTTCAAAGTTACATAATCAAGTCAAAATATGTACATGATGCTAGTAAGGAAAGATGACTGATGCGTGCATATATATATAAGCCAAAATCAAAATATATTAATGACGGTGAATAGTAAGGAAAGATGATATGTTCTCAATCAAATTTAAGTGACCTGTATATGATGAATACACTCAGTAAGATGATTGATGCATGCATAGTAAGATCGTAAAAATACACAGTAAGAAGAGATGGGTGCATAATAAAGTAGTATGAAACTAAACCTAAGATGATTGATTCATGTTTATAAGCCAACAATCAAGAACATATTTAAGTGACCTATAATGAATCAGTCGTTGGTACATACTGCTCATATGCATGTATGAATCTACATAGTAAAATATTTTGCATCTAAATAACGTGAGATCTTGCATAATGTGCAGGTATGAAGAGAAGGGCATGCAACGTACCACAGTTTACACTATAGATTGCTGGATGATGATGGTTGGAATCAATCTGCAATGATTTGAGAGTTGATGCAGCGAGATTTGCTCCGGCAAGAAAACTCTCGGCGTCTGCGAGAATTGTTTCGCCGAAAACAACCAGGCAAGATGCGTGATGCGTGCTTTATATCCTGGTCATGAAGTCTGCACGTACATGTTGACTATGCAGACGTGCACGTACATGTTTTGGAGACCTATGGAGACGTATAGTATCAAGTTTGTTTTTAGCACGTTTGACTTTTAAAGCACGTTTAACTTTTCCATTAGAGTATTTTTTTAACACGTTTCAGATTGAGATGCGATGACAAATGTGTACGTACATGGTTGGAGGCGCCTGCCGTGTCGTGCGGGTGGAGGAGTCCGTATGTACGGAGGAATATTGTAGTTTTTTGGTAAATTTTTAAAAAGGGTATTTTAGACTTAAATTTTTAATGGCAGTGGTGGGTAATTTTCTCTTCTTATTTTCTCGGATTAACGTGGGAATTTCTAGCATTTTAGAGCGAACCTGGTGGTTCCTTTTCGACGTCAAATATATATATAATAGATTACAGCTTAAGATTCTGTCTATGACAGACTGTCTAAAACGTCGACACTCATGTCGTAGCTTGAACTTGTAATTACAGCTTAAGATTCTGTCTATGAAGCTGAGCAAAAGCTAGACAGCTCTCATCCTACGCTTGCGTTCTGGCAATGTTGTGTTCCAACGAACATAAACAATGTCATTTGTATTGTACATTATGCACTGTTTTAGTCCGCCATGATTAGGAACACAGTTTTGAATTGGACTTAAAGCAAAGAACTGTAGTTACCATCCCCCGATCCTGCAAGCTGGCGCACCTGCAAGGCTACAGGGAACCGTCCAAAATCTATAATAGCAGAGGCACAAGCATGGCGCACCAGAATGTTGCTGCCAGAGCGATCTCCCTAGCACGATCATGGGTGGAGATTTTAAATAATGTTTTATAAAGCAGACATCATATATGTTCTGATGCAATGTTTTGGATGATCTCCAAATAAGCTCTAGTGCACGCCCAACAATCCTTTGTCTCAAAACTGCAGCAATTATCAACCTGCATATGAAATCGGCATGGGAATTTCCCTCTCCAAACGGCAATACAAGCGCCGTTTGACACTGTGGTGGGGTGCTGGTGCCCCCATGCTCATCCAGTATTTCTGAAATTTAACAACCTGCAGCAGCGCCACGAGTTGGCTATTGAACCTGCATCTGTAATTGACATGGACATTTCTGAATTAGCACTTGAACCTGCATAGTACTCTGTAGTAACTGGCACTTCAACCTGATCTTGCTGTGCTTGTTGGACGATGAGTAGCAGCCCCTGGAGTTGGCGACATTCCTTTGTTGCGTCCGCGGGGTGTCGGCTGGGTTTCGGACGTTGCCTGGGCGAGACGGCGAGGTTTGGCCATCGCCTTCATGTCCTCGGAGCAACTACGCCGTCAGCTTGTCCTCAAGCTCCAGGGAGGAGTGCCCCGCGTGTTCCCTACCGGGCATCTCCACCAAGAAGCCAGCTGCAGAGAGTGGCCACGACCATGCTCGGAAGCAACGGCGCGTGCTCAACGGACATGACAGCGGCGCGGCGCCACTGCCGACCGAGGAACCACGCGGCACCTGCTGCCAGGGCTTCGTCAAGCCCTCCAGCCCTCCTACGCCACCTCCTCAACCAGCGGCAAGGAACAGAAGCATGCATGCGGTGCATGCACTGTTGGGTTGGTCGAAGAGTTGTCCCATCTTGTCTTTATCTCTTTGGTGCTTCGGTGGAGGATCTCTCTACTTGGTCCACGAGCTCTTATTGTCAGCACAAGCTGGCTAAAGAGGATGCTCTTATGATCTTGTCTTGTCATGTTATACTTTGCATATGAAGTCCATAAGTCTATAAAAAAATCATATTTTATTGCAGGCGTGGCTCTATATAAGCATGATTTGTCATACCTTTATCAATAATTACAACAAAACGCAATTTAACAATGAAGTGTAATAGCAACAATAATTTGGCGCAAGCAAGAGTATGAAAAATCAATCTTAGTTAGTAACCGATGTAATCATAAAGATATTTTCGAAACATTGAATCTAGATAACACAGTTAGCAAGTTTTGAACTGGAATACACATTTAAGTGGTCAAGAACCTAGATGACATAACGAGACAAGTTCGATAACTGTTTGGTGCTCTTAACTCTTTTAAGCGTGGATTTAACTGTTTGGTGCACTTAACTACTAGTCCTGCAGGATTTCTTCCATGGCCTGAACAAAACAGAGCCTAATGCCGGAACCCGCCATGCGGCACGAACAGCCGAGCCGCGTCGAGGTCAGGGCGGAGTCGGAGGGCGACGCGCTTCATGTCCTTCAAGCCGCGCTCGTACCCCTTGAGCGCCTCCTCCGCCAGCCGGCGCTCGTGCTCCTTGGAGCCGAGGAAATCCTGCACCGCTGCCGCCTTGGCGCTCTCCACCTCCGCCGCCGTCGCCTGCTTCGCCTCGGCGAGCTCGGCCTTCGCTTTCGCCAGCTCGTCCTGGAGACTCCGGGTGTGGTCCAGCAAGAAGGACGCGTAGTTCGCCGCCTGCGTGACATGATGGCCACGAGCGACAAGATGAGTACACGACGTGCGGCGGTGACCGCGGCGTGCATTGGCGCCGATGGCAAGGAATCAAAGATGAAAATAGAAACCTGGAGGATCGCAATGTAGGTTGAGTCGATGACGTCGGAGGGTTTGGCCGCCGTGAACGCGCGCTCCCTCGACGGCGTGACGATGCCCTGCAGCAGCTGCCGCGCCGCCTCACAGTCGGCCGTGTCGCCGTCATGCCAGTCGGGCTCGGGCACGAGCTGCGGCTGTTGCTCGGAGAAGGCGAGCCGGGTTCGTGCGCCAGGTACGGAGCCATGAGCAGCCGGAGGGGTGTTCAGATGAGCTTCCTCTTGAGCCAGCTTCCTCTTCTTCGCAGACGACACCATCGCACCAGGAGTGTCGCAGCCGCCGGAATCGCTTTTCGCGACCACCTTCTCGGCCCGCATATTCTGCATCATGGCGTAGATTGATGGATCCATCCCTATCTCACAATGACACAAAAATTGAGACATTTTGCTATGTGACTGTAAACACAGGGAGAGCCATACATGGTGTTCGACATTTTACCTTTGGCACCGGTAGTACTAGCAGGACAGGAAGGCGATGGTGGCGGCGGTGCGCGATCGATCATCGTCGCCGCGGCGATGCTGCTCTGGCTGAGGTAAGTCCGGAGATCAATCGCCGCGGGACCGCCCTTGAGCAACAGCTTTGTGGCAGTGCTCTCCTCCTCGTTGGTAAGCACCGGCTCGGCAGTGGAGCACTGGGTCGGCTCGCCCCACACCACAGGGCACGGCCACAGCGCCGGCGACTTGAGGAAGAAGAACAGCTCCTTCCACCTCGTCACAGGTGGCATCTTCCTGAACAGCGCGCCGGCGGAGTCCTTGGTCCGGAAGCAGTACCATCCCTTGAACTTGAACGTGCGCAGAGAGAAGAAGTGCCGGAAAACGGCGAGCGACGGCGGCTGGTCCACGCCGGCGGAGCGGGAGAGCGCGAGGAAGCCCGCCATGACGCGCCAGCCGTTGGGCGTGAGCTGGCCCGGCGCGATGCCGAAGTGGCCGAGCGCCTCGCGGAAGAAGGGGTGCAGCGGGAGGCGCATCCCGGCCTCCAGAGCCGGCGCGTACACGCAGGCGGCGCCCGGCGGCGGCGGCGAGCACGCAAGAAGGTCGCCGGCGAGGAGCGGGGTGAACTCCTTCGGGACGCCGTGCTTCTTGCAGATGGCGTCGAGCGACTCCTGGCGCCGGATGGACGACGCGGTGCGCTCGGCCACGGGCGTCGTCAAGAGCGCGCTTCCGCCGCTGTCGTCGTCGTCGGTGTCGCTGCCGTCGACGGCGGTGGCGGATGGCATGTCGATGATTTGGACGGAGGAGGAGGACGAGGAGGAAGCCATGGCGCGCTTGCTCGGGAGCAGTGTATCCAGCGGTTCAGAGCACGCAACAGAGCTGCAGATGGCCAGAGCTCTCGAGCTCTAGGCGCGAGCGCACTGCCAGTGTCTGGACGCGCGGTTGCGTGAAGGATCCACCACCAACAGGCTTTCGTTAAGTTCAAAATCTTATGGGAAAAGACCATTTTCCATTCCCTAACTATTGCTCCGGTCAGTAATTATAGTTCATCAGCTCTAATATCAGAATTATTTTGTCATTTATCTTTTAAAATCGATTACAACTGTCAGTGATACAGCAACTAGATCTCCCACAGTCACGCACAGTCTGGTCACGCATACCAGCAGGACCAAATTTTCCAAATGCCACGGTTGGTTTCCACCTCTCTAAATTTTAGACCTCTAAAATGAAAAAGAATCTTGTTATTTAGGAGTATTAAATAAAATTTAAAGACAAAACCTTTTTGACAGATGAATGCTCATTTCGAGACGAATCTAATGAGGCTAATTAATTTATGTTTTGCTACAGTGATGCTACAGTAACTATCATCTAATCACAGTTTAATTACCCTTGTTAGATTCGTCTCGCGAATTAGACCCGGGGTTCTGCAGTTAGTTTTGTAATTAAATTTTATTTAATACTTCTAAATAACAAGATTCTCTTTTATGTGACTCGTCTAAAATTTAGACCCCCGAAAACAAACAGACAAGGACAAGTCAAAGACACAAGTCAAGGTCAGCTTTTGCAAGTCCTCAGAAGCCAAGACAATGACAATGCATCAAAAAGTTAAAAAGACAGCCCAAACACTGCAACACTTATTATTTGTGAGAAATTGCTATACTTGCCTGATTATTAATTATTTTTCTACCCTTTACAACGCGATTCTTCCTGTGCTGCTCTTCTCCAACTCCGGAGAGCTCCTTTCCCAACTGTACTAGGTTTTCGATGGGTTAGTGTTCGGGTTTGGAATCTCACTAGTTTTGTAATTAAATTTTATTTAATACTTCTAAATAATAAGATTTTCTTTGATGTGACTTCTCTAAAATTTAGACCACTAGAAACGAACAGACAAGGACAAGTCAAAGACACAAGTCAAGGTCAGCTTTTGCGAGTCCTCATAAGCCAAAACAAGGACAATGCATCAAAAAGTTGAAAAGACAGCCCAAACACTGCAACAGTTATTATTTGTGAGAAATTGCTATACTTGTTTGATTATTAATTATTTTTCTACCCTTTACAACGCGATTCTTCCTGTGCTGCTCTTCTCCAACTTCGGAGAGCTCCTTACCCAACTCTACTAGGTTTTCGATGGGTTAGTGTTCGGGTTTGGAATCTCACCAGAATTCAACAGAGTGGGTCAGGGTCGAGGCGGAGGCGAGGAAGGCGATGGTCACAGATATAGATGGCCAAACGGGCAGGCCAAAATGGGCGGACACGAAGCACGGTCATTTTGGCCCGGCCCAGGCACCGCACGAAGCAGCGGGCCGTGCTTGGGCCGAGGCTTCAGCCCAGTGGGCGGCACGGCACGGCACGATCCGCCTAAGAAAATATTAAGTTTGTTTTATTTTTTTACTTGTACAACTAAGGTGTTCTAGCCTGGTGGTAAGTTATTTGCCTCATATTCTTGAGGTCTAAGGTTCAAATCCCCACTCCCTCACCATTTTAACACTAAAATACAACTACATAGTTTTGATGGGCCAGCATTATAACGAGGCCCATCGTACTTAATGGGCCGGCCCGACACTATTAGCAACTGGTGGGCCGTGGTGGGCCGGGCCGCCCATTTAGCCAACTATAGTCATAGAGGATGGTTGCCTGGGCGGTGATGCGTGAGGGGGCAGGTGGAGAAACTCCATGTTGTGAAGAGAAGCAATCGTAGTATTAGAGTGCGTATGCATTTTGAATCTTTTAAAATAAAGAACACAAAAATACCACAAAAATGACCGTTTGGATGTCACACATGAAGAAACACAAAAATCCAATGAGAAAGACAGACACAGAAGAATTTTTTTTTCACGAAGTTAGACCTCATGTTAATAACCTAAAAAAAACCATAGGAATTTTGTAGGAATTAGTTCCAAAGGTCTCTAGTTGCATTTTTGAAATTGATATACATACGAACTAGTGATGGCCAAATGGGCCGCCCGGCACGGCACGGCCCGAGCCCGAATAGGCACGGCCCATTTAGTTTTCGGGTCGGCACGGCACGTAATTCGTTTCGGGCCGTGCCGTGCCAGCCCACGGGCTCCCCCCTCGGCCCGTGGCCCGGCACGAAATTGATTAATCGTGTCAGGCTGGCCCGATTAGCCCGGCAGTCCGTTTTAAAATTCAGCCCATTTAGCTATTTTTTGAAAAAAATTAATGTTAAATGATACAAAAATATGTGCTAGTAAGGAGAATTGAACTTGAGACCTCATACTTAAGAAGTAATCCACTTACCACTAGACTAAGACTACTAGCTGTATACATAAAAACTAAAAATTATATTTGATCAAACTTAATCAGGCCGTGCCGTGCCGCCCGCCGTGCCTGCCCCTCGGCCCAAGCACGGCCCGACGGTACGTGCCGGGCCAGCCCGGCCCGAAATTTGATCGTGCCGTGCCGTGCTTGGGCCGGGCCAAAAATTACGTGCTTCGTGCCCGCCCGTTTGGCCCGGCCCATTTGGCCATCACTACATACGACTGCTATTACCGACCGTCGTGTACGACCATGTATTCTGTGTTAGCTGGGGCTCATGCATTGATAACTTTCTCGCCGTGATACTAATTAGCAAGTTCTTGATCGGCGGTCGAACGCCGTGGTTGGACGTATAGCAGTGTTCTTGCATTCTGATAGTCTCTAAGGCCTCACTTGAGTGGGAGTAGGAATGATGCATCCGAATGTTGAATGCTAAGGACGTGTTTGAACGCCAACCACACACAATTGGCCACACGAAACGTTCGGCGGCGCCGAAAGTCCGGCCACCGCCAGACCCAAAATGAACTGCGCAGCCGTGACTTGCAAGGTAGAGAACCAAGCACTGGCCACAGTTGCCGTGGTTGTAGAACATTCGGTTGTGGGAAAAAGCGGCGAGGAACCAAGCACCCCCTAAATTTTAGCAAATCCATTTTGAAAAGAAGGTTGTGATTTGGAAATTTTATTTTAATACTAATACGAGTGTGGCGCATCGCCCTGCGCCGCTACCCGCACCTCGACCTGGCGCAGCTCGTCGTGCCGCCGGACGGTTCGCCGTAGCGCCGGCTTTGGAAGGCCATGTCAACTTCCTGACGATTAGAAAACTCAAAATACTTTGGGATGATTTTGGCGTGCTGATAGCTATAGCACTCGACTGCCACGCGCGCTTAGCTAGATGGATCATCACAATCCAAAATATTACATGAGATCGAACACAGCATGATGGCTAGACTTGGTGGATGTTGTCACATGTCTGCTTCATAAAACATGATTTAAAATCTCAGTACATGGTCGTGCTAGGAGATTGCTCTGGCCTCCGCCAGCAACATTCTGGTGCGCCATGCTTGTGCCTCTGCTCTTGGACGGTGCCTTGTAGCCTTTTCAGGTGCGCTAGCTTACAGGATTGGAGGATGTTAACTAGTTCTTTGCTGCAAGTCAATTTTTTTTTGAAGGTCCTGCAAAGTCCAATTCAAAATTGTGTTCCTAACAATGGCAGACAAAATACTGCATATTTTTTCTTTGACGGTTCAACCGGGGGATAAGCTCCCCACCTGGTCTTCCATTATATTAATGGCGGCCCCAAACTGGCCCAAAACAGTTTTGTACAAGTGGAATAGAGAGTATTACAATCTGAGAGATTTACATATTGGAAGAGAATAGGGAGCACCAAGAGTTCAGTGTCCGCGCGAGGGAGTCGACATCTCCACATATAAAGCTTCCTCACGACATTGTAGCAGCAACCGGGGTAGCGTGGGCTGGGCGCCCTGGAATATGAACTCATTACGATGTTTCCACAAATGACATTGTGGCCAATACGTTTCTACGTTTCCTTTGGAACACAGCATTGCCAGAACTTAAGTGTAGGATAAGAACTATTCTTAAACTGTCTAGCTTTGCCAATATTGTCTAGCTTTTGCTCAAGTTCATAGAGATAATCTTAAACTGTAATTACAAGTTCAAGCTACAACATGATTGTCGACGTCTTATAGACCGTTGATTGATTTTATGAAGAACCGAGAGTACAGATCGTGACACACGACGTCGACTTAGACATTTCGGGCGCCAAATATGTGTTATACCCTACTTCCTGCTCAGTCGGCGCAGGTGCTCTGTGGAATCCAAATATTCGCGCACCCCGGCGTCCCCGCCGTTCCTCGTCTCCGCCGGCGCCGGCAACGCTTTCATTTTCTCCGCGAGCTCGGCCTTCGCCTTCGATAGCTTCTCCTCGAGCTCAAGTGTGTGCCCAGCGAGAACGTACGTCGTGTAGTTCGCGGCCTCCACGCGTCGCGCACCAACACGTCAGAGGGCCTCGCGGACTAATACGGCGTGTCTGTTGAATAAATCCCTGCTGTAGATATTTATTTAGGATATTCTATTTAGTTTCCTGCATGTAGTCAGTCAGTCCGCGCATATCTGTTAGTGCCCGGACTTGTAGCGCGTCGCGCGCGTCGTGGACGTTCCGTGGTGACCAAGTCCCACTCTCGCCATGCCGCGCGCATTAGTCGGCCATTCAGGCCTCCACTAGTTTGCTTGTAACTACTTAAGTCTTTGCAATATACAGAAAACGCAGCCCTGCTTACGCTGCACAAAACTAATTGCGCTCACGTTTTCCACATCGCACTCGCCGGAGTTCGCCGTGCTCATCGCCGGCGGATTGCTGACAATTGGCATCAGAGCCGTTACGGTGCCTGGGAGCCATGTCGGAGTCCTACGGCCCCGACAGGACGTTCTCGCGCTCCGCGCCGCGACGCCGCCGCGTCCCACGATCTCCATCCCCGCCTCCGAGAGGGCGGCGCCGTGACGACGGCCGCCACATCGTCGTCGAGCGCGTGATCAAGGAGACATCTGCGACCGTGCAGTACCCGACGCTCACCCGTACCAACTACAACGATTGGGCCGTGTTGATGCGTGTGAACATGCAGGCGCAGGGACTGTCGCACGCAGTCGAGCCGGAGGAGGGCGACGTCATCGAGTATCGCGAGGATCGGCTGGCTCTCGCCGCCATTCTCCGATCCGTGCCACCGGAGATGCTGTCGGCACTCGGGCGCAAGAAGACCGCTCGATCCGCCTGGAGGAGTCCGTCGACGATTTCTCGCTCCGCATCACCGCGCTCGCCAGCAACATCTCCGTCCTTGGTGGCAAGATCGACGAGGCGGAGGTGGTGAAGAGGATGCTGCACATCGTCCCCGAGCATGTGGAGCAGGTGGCCATCTCCATCGAGACTCTGCTCGACATCAACGAGCTGTCTGTGGAGGAGGTGACCGGCCGTCTGCGCGCCGTTGAGCAGCGGAAGAAGGCGCCGGTGGTCGTCGACAAGCAAGGCCGCCTTCTCCTCACGGAGGAGGAATGGAACGCCAAGCTTAAGTTGCGGGAACGGCAGCAAGAGGCGCGGCAAGTCGCGCGGTCGTGGCCGGAGCGGCCGCGGTGGGCGCGATGCGGCAGAGACCGAGTCCAACGGCCCGGCCCAGGAGAAGTCCAAGGAGAAGTGCCTGAGCTGCGGCAAAACTAGGCACTGGGCCAAGGACTGTCGCAGTCGGCCCAGACCCCAGCAGGCCCACGCGGTAGAGGCCGAGGAGGATGAGGAGTCCACGCTGTTTCTGGCCCACGCAACCCTAGAGCCAGTTGCAGCCGTTCCCCTTCCCTCGCGCGCCGCCACCACCGCGGCGGATCCGCCGCCGCCACGCGCCGTCCACATCCACGAGGAGAAGGTGTTCGCCCACTTGAGCGGCGAGGGTGTTCGGGACCAGAAGCGATGGGTCCTATGACCGGAGCCCGCGCCGTCTTCTCCGAGCTCGACACCGGCGTGCGCGGCACCGTCAAATTCGGGGATGGATCCGTGGTCTCCATCGAGGGGCGCGGGACCATCCTGTTCTCCGGCAAGACTGGCGAACACAAGGCGCTGTCTGCGGTGTACTTCATCCCGGCGCTCACCACCAACATCCTGAGTCTCGGCCAGCTGGACGAGACGGGCTGCCGCGTGCTGATCGAGAGCGGCCTGCTCCGCATCTGGGACCAGGGCGGCCGGCTGCTGGCGAAGGTCCGGCGTGGCCCAAGTCGGCTCTACATTCTGAAGATGGAGATCGCCGCCCCTGTCTGCCTCTCGGCGAGGAGTGCAGAAGATGCGTGGCGCTGGCACGCCCGGTTCGGCCACCTCAACTTCCAGGGCCTCCGGCAGCTCGCCACCGGTGGGTGGGTGCGAGGATTGCCCGTCATCGAGCAAGTGGAGCAGGTCTGCGACGGATGCCTCATCGGCAAGCAGAAGCGATCTCCTTTCTCTGCAAAGGCGAAAGGGAGGTCGGAGGAGATCTTGGAGCTCGTCCACGGCGATGTGTGCGGCCCCATTACGCCGCCGACACCAGGAGGCAACAAGATGTTCCTTCTTCTGGTGGATGATCACAGCCGGTACATGTGGATCACGCTGCTGGAGCGGAAGAGCGATGCAGCGGCGGCGATCAAGCGCTTCCAAGTTGTAGTCGAGGTAGAGACCGGGCGCAAGCTGAAGGCGCTGCGTACCGATCGCGGCGGCGAGTTCCTCTCCGTCGACTTCACCGACCACTGCGCCGACGCCGGAGTACACCGCCAGCTCATCGCCCGTACTCACCTCAGCAAAACGGGGTGGTAGAGCGGCGCAATCAGACAGTCGTGGCTACGGCCCGCTGCATGATGAAGTCCATGGGAATGCCCGGTGAGTTTTGGGGTGAGGCTGTCACAACGGCGGTGTTCGTGCTGAACAGGTCGCCGACGAGGAGCGTGAAGGGGATGACTCCTTACGAGGCGTGGCATGGCACTCGCCCGGCAGTCCACTTCATGAGGACTTTCGGGTGTGTCGCCCATGTCAAGCCCGTCTCGCCGAACGCCAAGAAGCTGGATGACCGGAGTGTTCCAATGGTGTTCGTCGGCTACGCTGAAGGCAGCAAGGCCTACCGCATCTACATCCCTGCCACTCAGCGCGTCGTCGTCACACGCGATGTCGTGTTCGAGGAAGGCCGGCGGTGGGACTGGAGCAAGGAAGGCTTCGCCGAGCAGTGCGACACCGAGCCGTTCACCGTCGACGACATCACCTGGTCCACGCAAAGTCCTGCCGGTGTGGAAGTGCAAACACAACCGGCAGGGTCGCCCGGCGCCGCGCCTGAGGGGGTGCGGTTCGTGTCTCCTCCGCCAAACTACGTCGAGCACATCGACGACGATGATGCAGAGGAGCCTCCGCGGTTCCGCGCCATGGAGGACATGGTCGGGCAAGCATCCCCACCCGGCTTCGCGGTGCGTGCGCTGCACTCTGGTGAGCTGTTTACAGTCAGTGCAGAGGAGCCGCCCACTTTCGCCGACGCCGAGCGCCACGAGTGCTGGCGGAAGGCGATGCTGGACGAGATGGCCGCCATTGAGGAGAACAAGACATGGGTGCTCGCCGACCTCCCGGCGGGGCACAAGGCGATCGGACTCAAGTGGGTCTACAAGGTGAAGCGTGATGAAGCCGGCGAGATCGTGAAGTACAAGGCGCGGCTCGTTGCCCGTGGGTTCGTGCAACGCCAGGGCATCGACTTTGAGGAGGTGTTCATGCCGGTTGCCCGGCTTGAGTCTGTGCGGCTGCTATTGGCAGTGGCGGCGCAGCGCGGCTGGGAGGTCCATCACATGGACGTCAAGTCAGCATTTCTGAACGGCGATCTGCAGGAGGAGGTGTACGTGGCACAGCCGCCTAGCTTCGTCGACGACAAGCAGCCAGGGCGGGTGCTATGCCTCAGGAAGGCCCTCTACAGACTCCGTCAGGCTCCGCGCGCGTGGAACGCCAAGTTGGACTCGAGCTTGCTCAAGCTTGGGTTCAGGCGCAGCCAATCTGACCATGCCGTGTACATTCGCGGCGTCAACACAGAGCGCCTGATTGTGGGGGTGTACGTCGACGACCTCATCATCACGGGCGGTGACCAGCAGCACGTCGGCAAGTTCAAGCAAGAGATGCTCACTCTGTTCAAGATGAGTGACCTTGGCCTTTTGAGTTATTATCTCGGGCTGGAGGTCAAGCAGAGTGCCGGAGGACTCAGCATATGCCAGTCGGCGTACGCGCGCAAGGTGCTGGAGAAGGCTGGGCTCGCGGACTGCAATCCGTGTCAAGCGCCCATGGAAGCTCGCCTGAAGTTGAAGAAGGACAGCCAGGAACCAGCCGTCGACGCCACCCGGTACCGCAGTCTCGTGGGAAGCCTGCTCTACATCGTCCACACGCGGCCTGACCTCGCCTTCGCCGTTGGGTACGTGTTGCGGACCCGCGGTTCATGGAGGCCCCCAAGGAAGATCACTTGCTCGCCGTCAAGCACATTCTCCGGTACCTCGCCGGGACGCAGGATTTCGGCCTCGTCTACACAAAGGGAAATGGCGCCGCCACTCGCCTGATCGGCTACAGCGACAACGATCATGGCGGCGACATCAACGACAGTCGGAGCACATCCGGCACACTCTACTTCCTGGGAGGGAGTCCCATCACTTGGCAAGCTGAGAAGCAGAAGGTGGTCGCGCTCTCTTCCTGTGAAGCAGAATACATCGCCGCCACAGCAGCGGCATGTCAGGGCATATGGCTGGCCAGGCTCCTCGGCGACATGATTAATGAAGAGCCAGCGCCGCCTCTGCTCATGGTGGACAATCAGTCCGCCATCGCGCTGATCAGGAACCCAGTCTTCCACGGGAAAAGTAAACATATTCGTCTCAAATATCATTTTGTTCGAGAATGTGTGGAGTCTGGTGACATTGAGGTGGAGTTCGTCAATACTGAAGAGCAGCTGACTGACATCCTCACCAAGTCGCTCGGGCGTGACAAGATTCAAGAGCTTCGCATCAAGATTGGCGTGATTGAAATCAAGTAGACAGCAGGTTTTAGGGGGTGAAATGTTGAATAAATCCCTGCTGTAGATATTTGTTTAGGATATTCTGTTTAGTTTCCTGCATGTAGTCAGTCAGTCCGCGCATATCTGTTAGTGCCCGGACTTGTAGAGCGTCGCGCGCGTCGTGGACGTTCCGTGGTGACCAAGTCCCACTCTCGCCATGCCGCGCGCATTAGTCGGCCATTCAGGCCTCCACTAGTTTGCTTGTAACTACTTAAGTCTTTGCAATATACAGAAAACGCAGCCCTGCTTACGCTGCACAAAACTACTTGCGCTCACGTTTTCCACATCGCACTCGCCGGAGTTCGCCGTGCTCATCGCCGGCGGATTGCTGACAGTGTCACCTCTGGGCTCGCCCTTCAAGGTCACCTTCTCCGCCAACGCCGTCTTGGCCGCCTTCTCTGCCCGCGTGCTCTTCATCAGGTCGTTGCGACTCGCCGGCGAGCGACGACGGGCCGATGGCACTTCGGTTCATTCCTCACAACGGGCCTCATCTTCTTAGTATGGCCTTCAGCACGAGATGGCATGTGGTACTTAGGGGTGGGCACGAAAACCGATACCCAAACACCGAAACCGAAAAAACCGAGACCGAGACCGAAAAAACCGGAATTTCGGTCTTCGGGTACTTGTTTGGGTAGTAACCTTGGGTACCCGAACTACCCAAACTACCCAAATTAGTATGATGATGTAGGATTTAGCATATAGACTCAAACTATGGTCACATAACATCCTTTGTTACTCATTCATCATATTCATGTTTCTCCTATCATACAATGGTAACTCATTATCAAGTTGATTGCATAGTATATTTTGGGTATAATCAAGTTTATTTCATTTTTTCTCTACAAAATTAATGCTAATTTGGGTAGTTTGGGTATAACCGAAGACCGAACCGAAATTTAGGTACCCAAAGTTGTCGGGTACCCAAATTTTCGTTGTCATTTCGGGTAGCAATTTTAGATAACCGAAAATTGAGAAGACCGAAAAAACCGGACCGAAACATCGGGTATGACCGAACGCCCACCCCTAGTGGTACTGCAGCCTATAGGCCCGTACCGCTCTCTTCTATCTCATTCGCCAGCTCATTTCCTGCCGTTCGGCCATGATCCAACGGTCAAAGATAGCGACCACCCCCGGTCTGCGAACAGGACTCCGTGCCGCCGTGGTCTCGCCTCGTCGCGGCCGACGCTCTTCACGCCGCTGTTCGCCGCCGATATACGCCTATCGGTGCTCGTAGGTGTGGCCGAATCTCCGCCTCGTCGCGTGCACAGCTCAATTCCTCGAACCAGTACGGTGTATCTCAGGTATCTGGTCGCCGGGCCTCATTAGTGCCTCGCCCACCCCAGACGTCGCCGACACAATCGAGGACCGAGACCGACTACGACGCCGTGGGCGGTGGACGCACTGTCCTCGTTCTACTTCGAGCAGATAGGAGGTGCCAAGGACCGAAAGGGGAAGCAGCACGGCCATTTGGCTGGCCGGGACGCAACGAGCACGGTGCATGGCGTACGTGAGGGTGCATGCATGGTGCGTGCTAGCTTGAACGTGCACAGCGAGAAGAAGTTCCGGAACACGGCGAGCGACGGAGGCTGCACGCCGGCGAAGTGGCACGACGAACGTGGAGGGAACCCAACCTATCAGACTAATAAGGTGAAGAGAACCCAACCTATCAGACTAGTCTTTTGGTCCACTCGCCATCATCAATATACGATGTGGGACTAAACCCAACATTTGGCATGTCTGTCATGTGCCCTTTCGTTGGTTTTCTTCTTCATTGGACATCAATAGGCAAGCGCCGCGCAATGGAGACTGCAAACCATATGGACATGGCGGACTTGGGCACTAAAGCTCTTGGGAAGTGGGGATAGGGGATGCTCGGCGGCGGATTTAGTTAGAACGGCTAGCTGCTTAACCTTCTCCTCATGGACGTTCTACCTACCTATATGTTGCACCTCATCCGAGGCCCTCAGACTTGATTTGTGACTAGCAGATCCTCCGAATTTTTTTGCAGTTGGGGGGGGGGGGGGGGGGGGGGGGTACGCTCCCCCAGCTCCGCCACTGGGTGCGGTCACTCTCAGGGAGGTCCGGTACTGGACGAGAGATGGCGCCGATTGCCGGATTAAGATCAATGACTTGATGGCCGGCTACAAGATTTTGGGCGGCGAAGCCCTCTTACTCGGAAGACGTGAAGAAACCTCTGTTTGGGATCTAGCCGGGCACCGACTACAGCCACCTCCTCTGGGCCCTTACTTCTCCAAGCCGAGCTGGATCCAGCTGGCGACCTCGAGCTGCATAATCCTGCTCTTCAGGTTGTAAAAGCCGCCGACGACCATCCTGCCAACCTCCAAATGCAGAGTTATCAACCAACTTCCACCAGCAACCAGAGGTTGGAAGAGATGAAGCTACGACATCGTAAGAGGATCCATTATTCGTTTGACCTCAATGAGGAGCCTGCGCCAGCTGAAGAATTTTGATTAGCTCGTTAGTCGCTTCAGAATAAATAATTTGTATTTTGACATCTTTCAGAGACGATGTGGCCATAGAATAGTTCTTAAAACAAATTTACTTCTCTGATTTTGTAAGGGTATATTGTTTATGCAGTTATCTAAACGTGAGCGATTGTTAGCCGTATGCTGAATCAATTTATTATTAATTGGCTATATGTCACAGTAAAATAGGTATCAATGTTTATTCATAAGTTTAAAAACAGATTTGCTTTAGTTTATATCTTTTGTCTAAAACTAAGTACTTACCGTATCGTTTTGTTAGTAGGGCCTTCAGCACGAGATGGGCTGTTGTACTGCAGCCTATACGCCCATACCGCTCTCTTTTCCCACTCGCCGGCTCTTTTCTTCCGTTCGGTCGCGATCCAACGGGCAAAGCAACCCCAGGGGGTGGACGCTATTTCAAATAGCGACCGCCCCCTGGTCGGCGAAAAGAAGTAAAGGACACGGTGCCGCCGTGGTCTCGCCTCGCCGTGGCCGACGCTCTTCTCTCCGACGTTCTCCGCCGGTATACAATGCTCCTAGGTGCGGACGGAGGCATCTCCGCCTCATTGCGTGCACGGCATGTGTGAGGATGATTGAACGCGCACAGCGAGAAGAAGTGCCGGAACACGGCGAGCGACGGCCGCTACACGCCGGCGAAGTGGCAGACCACCACAAACCCGTCAGGCGTGATCTGGCTCGGGGCAACGCCGAAGTGGGACAGCGCCTCGCAAAAGAAGCCATGCAGCAGGGCGCGCATCCTGGCCTTCAGCGCTTGCGCGTGCACGCAGACGGCGCCGGCTGGTGGAGACGAGCACGCGCGCCTGTCGCCGAAGAGTAGCGGGATGAACTCCTCCGGCGTTCAGCACCCGCCGTCGGTCACGGCGTTTCGGTAATTCTTTGCGCCGCGAATGCTCAAGTTCAAGGATGGTACTGTTTTAGGGGGAAACCAAAAAACGAAACCAGAAACCCCTACCGCTCCCTTCCCCCGCGTCGCTCCCAGGGGGCGACTCGGGCGGCGAACAACCCTAGGCCCGCCGCCCCCCAATTCCTTCGCTCCCCTGCTGCGCCGCCGCCCGAGCAAGCCGTCGGCAACCGCGCGGCTAGCCATGACGACGACGGCGGGGCTTTAGTGACGACCGTGCGAGGTGCTGGCCGGTGTGGATGTTGAGGCTCGAGCCATGGCAGGAAGCATGGCAACGGCGTTGATGGTGGTCGGATTTGGCATGCATTGGCCAGATCCAGCAAGGAGAAGGCTAGATCCGTCGAGTGCCGACCAGATCTGGCGCCCAGTCCGCGGGCAGCTGTACGGTGGCGGCTGGAGGTTGGTTGTCGTCGGCGGCGAGGAAGAGGCCTGGGGCGGCGTGGTGTGCGATGTGCCTAGGCGGCGGCTCGCGACGACGAGGAGCGCGAGGGCCGCGCGCGTCAAAGGGGGGTGCTGGCGGCTCGCGACGGCAGGGGAAGCGGGGGCTATGCGCGTCGGCGAGGGGCGCGGCAGCAGCTTGTGTCGTTGGAGGTGCATGACGACCGTTGCTTGCTTGCACGACGGTCGTTCGTGGTGCTCCAGGTGGGGAGATGTTGAGGTTGACAGTGAGGTGGTGCGGTGGTGGTGCTGCGGTGTGCGATGGTGGTGCTGTGGTGAGGTTGTGGTGCACGGTGGCGGTGCACGTCAGAGGCAGATGAAGGCGAGGGACGTGAGGGTGGCACGTGTTGGCGAGGGGCGCGGTGGCCGCTCGCGTCGGTGGTGGTGCACGGCGACAGCTCGCGTGCACGTCGGAGGCAGATTTGGAGGCTGGCGGTGGTGTGAGTGAGGACAAGGCCGGCGGTGGTGTGGTTTTGGTGTAGATCAGCAGTGCTGGTGTGGTCGATGTGGTTGTGGTGGCTGCTGATGGTGCAGTGCTCACGGTGTGGGCAGGTGGTGGTGTGTTGGTTGTGGCGACCGATGGTCCTATGCTCGTGCGAAAGTGCTGTCATGGCCGTGATGGAGGCTCGGTGTGTCTGGCTCCAGGTGTAAAGCTTGCTCGGTGTTCCCACCGATGCCGGCGACGACGACACCCATGGGTGCCGTGACCTCGCTGGAGGCGTCGCCATGGTGCCCCCTTGTCAACTAACCATAAGGTTTCTCCGGATGAAAATCCAAGGTCCAGCTTGCTGGATCGGGCAACGGCGGTGTTTCGACGTCGTCTCCTTGTTGGAGGCGTTGCCTTGGAGTCTCCTTTTGTGTTAGATGTACTGATGCTTTCCATGGCGAACATGATTAACACTTTGTCATGACAGGATTGTCATTCATGCCTAGTTGCTTCATAGAGATGTAGTGCGTAGTGCGCACAATAGTTGTTGTTTGAGATGCATTGTGATAGTTAGGCTGTAGTATAGGTAGGATTGTATGGTTTGGCCTCGTTTCCCTTAATATGAGGCACCTTCTTCTTATATTAATACACGCCGGAACACTTAGTTTCTTTTTAAACGATAGAAATATTTCTTGCTTTCATTGGAAGCATATAAGGTTTGTTACAAAGTCACCACCGGGGATTCCGGTTTACATTCACGCACACACTCCAAAAGATTGATAATCACACAGTGAGCTAGAGAACTAAACTAGAAACAAGCGCAGAACTAGCATCACATAAAATCCTCCTGAGCATTCCTTTCTTGCTTTTCGTGCTTATACTTGGAGAACCATTGCCTCATGGTTTCCAACTTCTGGTCCAACTTCTGCTTGTCCTGGGTCTTCAAGAGTGGCCTCCATCTCTGTAATGCAAAGAAGATTTTGTACAGGACATCATCAGTCGACCGTGGAAACTTTTTTTCTATTGCCATCTTGTTTCTTATCTTCCAAATAGCCCATGCAGTAACCCCAAAACAAAACAGCCCCATATCATAATCCCCACAACCATAAGGTAGCCAAGATTCAAAGAAATCTCTCAAGCTTATTGGCATTCTCTGCCACAAAAAAGCTTCCCTGAAACATGACCAGACAAATCTTGCTAAGTGACAATTGAAAAGGACATGGTCATTGGTTTCAGGAACGTTACAAAGTATACAATTACGATTCCCCTTCCACTTTTTCCTTTTTAGTTGCACCCCAGTTTGCAATCTATTTTGGTCAGCCAGCCAAATAAAAATTTTCATTTTCAAAGGCATTTTGCATTTCCACATCTTATTTAGCCTATATGACTTTACACCCCTAAAAGTCAAGTTCCTGTACATGGACTTTGTTGTGTAAACTCCTGACTTTTCAAAAGCCCATTTAACCCCATCTCTAGCTCAATCCAGTTCCACTTCTGCCAAAGTTTCCATTAGTTCTGACCACTCTGCAAGTGTATGTCTGTCGGCGTTGAGAAACCGGCCGACGAGTAAATTTAGACTACGCGTTTGGTTGTTTTTGGTGGATGAAGTTTGACACGAGGGATTATACTGGTTCAGGCGATCGAAGCCCTACGTCCAGTGAGTTGGTTCGATTTGTATTGCTCGTAGTAAGGGTTACAAGCTTGGAGAGAGAGAGAAAAGCTCCCAAGTCTCTATGTGTTCGTGTGTGTTCGTCCTAGCGTGCGCTGCAAGGGCGAGAGGAAGCTAGTGTGAAGTGTAAAAAGTGAGAATGCGGTCCCCCAGCCGCGAGTCAATCTCCCCCTTTTATCCTGTCAAGGGATGATTGACCGTTTACAAGGATGGAGGAAAAAAGAAAAAGAAAGTGAAGGAATAGGTATAGGTGAGGATGTTTACAAGGAGAAGACGACCCTGCCAACGGAGGACATGGAAGAGGTCATGAACGGGAAAACACACCCCTCAAAATAGCTCAAGCAAGGTCGCGAACTGGCCACTTGACCGTCCGCCATGGCGAAGCGCGGTGAGGACATGTGAGGCGAGCTCCTCCATTTATAGACGAGCCGCGAGCGTGGATGCGAACGAAGGACGTGTGGGAAGGCGCGAAAGCCTGAAACATGGACACGGGCCACGAAGGCCTACCAAGATTCCCGAACCATCGAGGGCCACGCCGAGAACGGACAAGGGCACGGGATCCACGCCATGAACAGAATCCTCGTAACCATTCCACCACCAGGACCTGGACACGACCAGGCCAAATGAGGACAAACGAACGTCCGAGTCTAGCCTGGATGCGAGTGCACCACTCCCACCCAGGCTCGGGGGCTACACCCGGCGGGTGCGCTCGCGCGCACCCACCGGAAATCCATTCGCGAGTCGGGCGAAGACAAGTCGCCGTTCAACGTAGGGCGGAATCCCGCACACAACGCGAAAGCGTTCCGCGCGGGACTCGGGGGCTACTGTCGGGTACCTAAAACCAGGTACCCGCGGTTAAACGCGTGAACCCGATAATTACTCATAAATCCCCGGGCGTCAGCCCAAAGGCTGTCACCACTGCCAAAGGACTGGCAAAAGGCCCGGCCCACGACACGGAGCAGGGATGGGCCAAATGGTTCCCAGAGTCACGCCTTGCTCCCGCCCGAGGGAGACCCCACGTGCAAAGAGCAACCCGACCCCGCGACAATCCTCCCGACCCCCGGGGGTCGGGGAAAATCTCCATCTCGGCCGACCCCTGGTGCCCCGACTCCAGCCGTAGCGAGGGGCAGTTGGGCAGCAGGGGTCGGAACCCGGACGGTGGAGCGCATTCAATTGGCGTGCAAGTGGGCGTCCTTTGGGCGACGTGAGCCGCTGTCCCGCACGTCGCGCGGACGTTTGACAGCGGTCAAGCCGCCTCCCCATACCGTAACAGTCCGAGCTGGAATCGAACAGGGTCGGAACAGTGCATGAACAGTCAAGAACAGGACCCGGACATCCCCGCCGCGGCGGGACTGCAGCCAACGTCATCGTCCTCGCCCGAAAGCGTCGAGGAAGGAAGCGCTCGTCCCCGCCAAGCCGGCTACCCATACCAATTTCTTTACTTTCTTTTTCTTCTTTCCTCCATTCTTGTAAACGGTCAATCCTCCCTTGACAGGATAAAAGGGGGAGATTGACCCGCGGCTGGGGGACCGCATTCTCACTTTTCACACTTCACACTCGCTTCCTCTCGCCCTTGCAGCGCACGCTAGGACGAACACACACGAACACATAGAAACTTGGGAGCTTTTTCCTCTCTCGCCAAGCTTGTAACCCCTACTACGAGCAATACAAATCGAACCAACTCACTGGACGTAGGGCTTCGATCGCCTGAACCAGTATAATCCCTTGTGTCAAACTTCATCCACCAAAAACAACCAAGCGCGTAGTCTAAATTTACTCGTCGGCCGGTTTCTCAACGCCGACAATGTTGATTTAAGTTTCTTCTTAGCTCAATCTGCCAAGAATCTCCATTCCAGCACTCACTCACCAAGCAATCTCTGTTCCTGCTGATTGCATGTATTCTTGGAAAAGCAATTCTTAATGGAACACTCATCAGCCACACATCTTCCCAAAATCTTGTGTTCTGACCATTATGCACTTCAAAGATTAGCCCCTTTAGGAAGTTTTGCTTAATCTTTTGCAAACCCCTCCAGAACTGAGAAGCATTATTGTTTTTTTCCTTTGAGAAAGGCATGCTCCTCAAGTATTTCTTTCTGAGAATTTCACAGCATAAATCATTTTCATCTGTGCTATACAATCTCCATATCTACTTCCCCAGCAGAGCCTCATTCATATGTCTTGTGTTAATAATTCCCAGCCCCCCCCCCCCCCCCCCCCCCCCTGGTCTTTTGGTCTTGCTGCATTATCCCATTTGACCATATGATACTTGAATTTGTCACTTGCCCCCCTCCAAAAGAAGCGGCTCCTTACAGTATCCATTTTATGATGTACACCTTCCTTGAGCAGAAACATTCCCATCGTGTAAGTTGGTATGCTGCTCAAGCATGAGTTTGATAGAATTAATCTAGCACCAGAAGACATGTTCTTCCCCTTCCATGGTTGTAATTTTTTTCTCAGTTTTGACACCACATATTCAAACATGTTAGCCCCTAAGTTGTGATCACTGATTGGTAGCCCCAGATATGTCATCGGTAGACACCCCAAGGAACACTTAGTTTCTGGATCTTTCGGAAAAAAAAACTGTTTCAGGGGGAGGGATCATCCCGCCGGCGCGCTCTTCATGGGGCTGCCGCTGTCCATCAAGGGGTGGAAGGAGGGTTTCCTCTTCCTCATGTCGCGGACGCCGCGGCTGTGCCCCGTCCTGTGGGGCGAGCCGACCAAGAGCTCCACTGCAGAATCGGTGCTCACGCTCGAGCAGATGCGCGTGGCGTCGAAGCTCCTGCGTGCGCGAGGCGCCGCCGTGGTTGATCTGCGGATTTACGTCCGTGAGATCAACATTCCCGCGAAAAAAGAAACCCCTTGCGCTCCTAGTGCTGCCAAAGGTACGTAGTAAAACGTCGAACACCTGCCGTGCATGCTCCCCGTGGGTTTTATACAAAGCAAATGACTCGATCACTGTTGTGTCACTGTGATTTGTGAGCTAGGAGGGATGGATGCATCAACCTACGACATGCTGCAGAATCTGCAGGCAGAGAAGGATGCAGCCGCACAGGCGTCGGCCGAGGAGGTGCTCGTGCTCGTCAAGAGCGAGCCCGGCGGCGGCGACACGTATCCAGTGGCGTAGCCAGAAGAGAAAATCTGGGTAGGCATAGTAGCTAAATAGTAGTAAAATAGTATCACGAGCTAAATAATAGTAAACAGTGTTAAACAGTGCTCAATTCTGCTGAATTCGCTGAACGCCGGGTAGTCCTGGGACTATCAGGACTACCAGCTGGCTCCGCCACTGCACGTATCTGTTGTCCGGGAAGAAGAGGAGGCCAGTGGAAGACAGCACAGATCATGGGCTGCACCGCTCTGAGCTGACATGTCGTGGCTCCGTGCCAGTGGAAGACAGCACAGATCATGGGCTGCACCGCTCTGAGCTGACATGTCGTGGCTCCGTGCCTGGAGCGTGTCCGTGCGCCCCGCCGGGCTTCTACATGCACGGCCATCGGAAGCCACAGCTCGTGCCCGACTGGCATGACAGCGACACGGCCGACTTGGCGGCAGCTGCTGCAGGGCATCGTCACGCCGTCGTGGGAGCGCGCGTTCACGGCCGCCAAGCACTCCGACGTCATCGACTCAACCTACGTTGCGATCCTCCAGGTTCAGCACATGGATCACGCTAATGCACGCCGCACGGCCACGTACATAATTAATGACCTCATGACTCATGGCCGGGCATCATGCAATGCAGGCGGCGAACTACGCCTCTCCTTGTTTTCATGCCGAAACGGGATGTCAAATAACACACCCGAACATCATCTGTGACCTATTAGAGTAGGTTGGACGCGTTTTCAACGAAACCTTTTTGCGCAAGTTCGGCACGCCCAGTTGCGCATTTCACGCACTGCACCAGACCCGTTTCGCGCGAGTTTTCGTGCTGAAACGGGATGTCAAATAACACACCCGAACATCATCTGGGACCTATTGGAGTATGTTGGACGCGTTTTTAACAAAACCATTTTGCGCAAGTTCGGCATGCCCAGGTGCATATTTAACGCACTGCATCAAACCCTTTTCACGCGAGTTTTTCGTGCCAAAATGGGACTTCAAATCGCATTTTTCAAACTTCGAATTAATGATGTTAAGTTGTCACACAACATGAACAACTTCATTCATTCTTTAAAAATAAAAGAGATGAAGTAAAGAATGGGAATGAGTACAACCGAGCTTTTATTTGTACAGGTATTTTGAATTTTTCATAACGAGTTCATTATATGTTGGTTTGGCATTCTTTCAGTTGGTATATTTATATGTAGATCACAACAAAGCTACGGTATATACTTTTATCTTTTTTTTTCTTGAGCAAATATCTTTCCTCAGAAAATAGTATAAGATCACAGAACTAAGCAATGCTTGGATGGCTAATGAAGGTTAGGTGCACCTCCCAGATATGTTAGGTAACGTCCAATCAACAGCAAATAATGGTAGGTAACGTCCAATCAACGAATTTGACATCAATGTTGAAAAGTAACGTCCAATCAACAGCAAATAAAGGTAGGTAACGTCCAATCACTGTTAGGTGTCTAATGGACGATAAAGGTAGGTCATGTCCAATCAACATCAAATAACTGTGTTGTACAGTTGTCTAAAATGATATCAAGCGCTGTATCAATACCACTACAATTACGCTCTACAGCAGTGGACCAAAAGTGCCGGTAGCAGCAGACGCGAATTCTGCTACAACATCCCTGTGACTGTTAGTCAAGTTTTCGATTAAAAAGCTAAAAAAAAGAAATGTACCCTGAATTTTTTTTTTAAAAATGAAAATAAGCAAACCAGGCCTAGCCTAGCTCGTCAGCGGCCCGCCATCTGGGCCCTGCCATTCAGATCTGGAGAGGGTGTCCACCCGCCGGCATGGAGGAGAGGGCACGACGGAGCTTGTGCCCCCGGATCCGCACATCGGAGCCACCCGGCCGTACAGAGGAGGTTGGGGAAGCCGCTGTCAGTGGCCGGCCGCGCCTGCCGCCTCAACCTTACCTGATTTGGGCGCCAGGAGGGCGCCGCCTCCCCTCCTTGCCGGATCCCCCCCCCCCCCCCCCCCCCCCCGGTCAGGGGTGGAAGAGGTCGTCCGCTGCCGCTGGCTTTGAGGAGGAGGCAGTGCCGATGGGGAGGGGTGGCTCTTGATTGCCTCCTCTCGGGGTGGCACCTGCCTGCCGGCGATGGTGGCTGGGTTGGGGAGGGAGACAGCTCTGGTCAGGGTTGGGGAGGGGCGTCGGCTCCCCTCCTCACCGGATCCACCGCCAGCCAGGGTCGGAGCGGGAGGCGGCAGCGGCCCTAGTCGGCCTAGAGAGAGAGGGGGGGGTGAAGTTTGCTAGGTAGGTGTTTATTTTATACTTAAGTTTGACTGGTATCTTTGTCGGTTAAACTTTCTTAAGTTTGACTGTATTTGTAGAAAATATTAGTAACATTTGTATCTATAAATAAGTTTCTTATGAAAATTGATTCAATGATTAATATAATGATAGTAATTACCTATTTATAAATAATATATATATATATATATATATTTGATAGAAAATTAAAGGTATTTGACTTCTTAGGAAGCGGAAAAAACATTTATTTAAGGACTGATGGAGTAGAAATGAAGTTGGACCATCCAATCTTGATATATAGAAACAGAGCTGAACCCTCCAACAACATAGTAAACCCACAGCAGAAACGTTTTTGGGGAAAAAAGAGATGGCTGCAGCCGACAGCTACGACATCGCCGCCGCTCTGGCTGAGTTCCACGAGTCCGGCGGCGGAGTCCGCCACCTCGTTGAGTCAGGCATTACCTTCGTGCCACGGCTATTCCTCGTTCCTGACAGCCTGCTGCCTCCGCCTGCGGTTGCAGACTTTGCCATCCCAACCGTCGATCTCTCCCTCCCACGCTCCAACACCATCGCGCTCATCGGCGCCGCAGCACGTTCGAGCGGCTTCTTCCATGTCACCAACCACGGCGTCCCGGCCAGCACCATCGCCGCCGCCATCTCAGCTGCTAGGGCCTTTCACGAGCTTCCTCTCCACGAGCGCTCCGCGTTCTACTCCGTCACGCCCGTCAGTGATGTCGCCTACTCCACCAACCCGCACCCGCCGAACCAGCTCAACGCTCCTGCCCTCCCATGGCGCGACACCCTCAGCCTCTGCTTCCTCCCGCCGGAGCCCGACCTTGGCAGCCTCCCGCCGACGTGCCGTGACGCGCTGCTGGAGTACCATCGCTCCCTGATGGAATTCGGGAGGTCCATGACTGCGCTGTTGTCGGAGGCGCTCGGCGTCGGAGCGGAGCGGCTTGAACAGGCTATGCAGGTGGAAGCGCGGCTGATGGGATGTCACTACTATCCGCCGTGCCCGGAGCCCGCGCGGGTCGTGGGCGGCCGCAGGCACACCGACCCAAGCTTGTTTACAGTGCTGGTGCAGGATAGCGTCGGCGGGCTACAGGTGCGGCAGCACTGCGATGATGCTGGTGGCGATGGAGAGTGGGTCGACGTAGCTCCGGTGCCAGGGGCCATTCTGATCAACATTGGTGACGTGCTCAAGGTGTGTGTATTGTCTCTTTCCGATGTTCGCCGAGCAGTTCGATTATTTAGCCATAACAATATATTATCTTTTTGCAAGTCTCAACTAAATATTAGGCTGGTATGATCTCAATTTAGTACTCCTTCTGTCCCAAAATACTTGGCGTTTTTTACTTTCAGACATTTCGTTCGACCGTTCGTCTTATTCAAAAATTTTATGCAAATGTTATTTATTTTTTATAATTTATTTAAACATTCAAGATACTTCAACCATGACATGTTTGTTTTGTTGTTTGCACAAAAAATTTGAATAAAACGAATGATCAAAGTTGATGTCTAAAAGTTAAAGACGCCAAATATTTTAGGACGAAGGGAGTACTAAACAACGAAAAATGAAGCTTGTTGCCTGTTATTCACCACCCACCACCCACCACCCAAGCTTAGTTATTGTATTCTGTAAATGTCATGTTACTAAAGTGGTTTGGGGATGGCTCCCCTCACGAGTGGTGTCGGCCAAAGCCCCACACCCAACCCCTCTACTGGATCCCTCCGCTCATCAAAACAAGCTTGATTTAGTTGATGGAGGCACGACACGAAATCCACAAAGAAGTGGAAAAAGGTGCTAGGGTAATAGTGTCGGTCATGACGGCGCGGCGAACTATGGTTTTGCAATCAATGTTGGAATGGCACGGGTGATGATGATGTTTTTGATATAGAGTGGATGGGTAAATGGGCAAGAAGATATCTTGGTGGCTTGCTCGTTGCAGCGCCACCATTGCATGGCCACTCATTGATGGAGGAGGTGAAGGTATGAGGCTGTAAAGCTTTCCTGGTGCGCTGGTCACCACGCTAAATTAAAGGGACGTCTATACAGCACCCGGGTGTTTTAGGGGTGCCTCAGCACCCGAATTTCTAGCCCTTGGATCAAGAATCGAACGACCGTCAGTCATCTTCAACCTCCCGCTCGTTTCTTCCTCCTGCAGCCTCCCCGCCCCCACCCCCACCCCCACGCGCCGCCGCCCCCTGCCTCGGCGGGCTAGGGCGTCGCCGGAGCTCCGGGCGCGCCGCTGCTCCCACCCCCGCCGTCATCCTCCTCGCCCCCGCCCCAACCCTGGGCCGACCGCCGTCTCCCGCCACCCGCTCCGGCGGTGTCCCTGCCGCCTCCGCCTCCGCTGTCTCTCCCGCCACCACCGCCAGGCCGGCCTACCTCTCCCGGCCCCATCCTCTATGTCCGGAGGACACCGGTGACCCCCAACCCCGGAACCCTAACCCCAATCCCCAACGCTAACTCGTCGGAGAGGTCGCCGGAGTCGGGAAAGAAGCTTGGAGGTCGCCGGAGTTGGAGGCGGAGGTTGCTGCAGCTTCAGAAAAATTCGGGTGCTGGGAGCGTACGAAACACCCGAGTTTGCTTTAGCTTTCCCCTAAATTAAAGTTTAAGTCTATTTTTTACTATTCATGTGTACTCCCGTTCAAGAATATAAGTATTTCTAGCTTATGTCAAAGTCAAACATTTTAATCTTTAACTTATGATATCTCTTAAAATAAAAAATTATGAATATAAAGATTTACATATTATGATAATTGTTTTTACAATGAATCTAACTACATATTTATACTTATCAAACATTATATTTTTTCTCTATCGATAGTCAAAAGTAGAATTATTTGACTTTTTTTTTTCTAGAACATGCATTGCATGTATTTCATTAAGAAGAAGTTAGAGTTTTACAACGGGCCGCTGCTCAAGAAGAGCAACGACCCCCTGACACGAAGACAGTACATGAAGCACACACACAACCGACACAAGCCAACCACCTATCATTCCGAAGTCAAAAGCTCCTGAATGAGGGAGACCCGCCTTGACACGAAGATGAAGTTCACCACCACTCAAACCTGCGACCACGTAGACCTATTTGGAGGCCTCCAAGACGACGCCCCAAGGAGAACGCGATGAACCGCCGCCGCCGCCGCCCATCCGGAGAACCGGAATAAGTTTTCACCCAGAGGACCTCCCTGGTAGCCAAGAAGCACCACGACAACACCTCCAACGAGGTAGTCGGCATCCGAAGACGTCGATGTTGCCGGCGCCGGCAAAAATTGCCGGGCAAGGCTTTCGCCCGGCACTTAAGGGCACCCAAATTGTCTACACCTGCCGGAGGGTTACGAGGATATGCTCCACCGCCACCGCACCGCCGAGCTGCCCAGCTCCTCCCCGAACATGTCCGGGTCAAAAGGAGAGAGCTACGACCAACAGCGACGAGTTCCGCCCGCCGCTAACATCCACTCCGACCAGCCACACTCCCACACCACCATCATCGAATGTCGAAGACCAAACCTCCATATGGTGGCTTCCATCGCTGCGGCACGTCGAGCGCCGCGCCCTCCACCACGGAGACCGCCATCGCCGCCGCACATAGAAGCCTCACGCCCCCACCGAAAGGGCCGCCGCTGCGGTGCAAGGAGAGCCCGGAGCCTCCGCCATGGAGGTAACCGGCGTCGCCGCACGCCACAGCACCGCACCAACGTCGAGGACGCCGCTAGGTCTGCCTCCTACGACCAAAGCGACCACCATGGTTGCAGATCCGCCGTCAGAATGCCGACGAAATCGCCCCCATGGCTCCCGCCTGCGCCATGGCCTTCACGAGAGAGCTCACTGCGGACAGGGAGCGGGGCACCCATGCGCAGCGCGCCATCCATGCCAAGGCCCAGAGAACTTAACGCCGGAGCGCAGTGCCGTCTCGCCATGGCCGTCAGGCCGTGACGCCGATCGCCGGTCATGGCCGGAGTAGACCACGACCACCACCAGCACGACACAGAGAAGGACAGGCCCTCCCCGTCCCGGCCTCGCGCGGCTGCACCCCGTCGCCGCCTCCAGCAGCCGTCCGCGCGGATCTCGCCGCCGTGCTCGACCATGCCCGTCCCCTCGCGCAGATCCGCCGCCGTGACACCCGGGCGCAGGTGAAAGGCCCCGCCGCCACCTTCCTTGCTCGCTGCACGGGACTCCCGGCGGCTTCGCTCCGGCGGCGGCGAGGCGAGAGAGGGTGGGGATGGGGGCGGCGGCGGCTAGGGTTCGGCTGCCGCCCGTGTCGCCCAGAGAGAGCGACGCGGGGGCCTTTTCAATCTCACCAATTATTTGACTTTGATTAAACCTAGAAATGCTTAAACAACGGTTCTAAGAAATCATCATTGACCCAGTACTATTGTAAAGATGAAGGTTCAAACAATTACATAATTTATACTTAATAATAGCTAAGGGTAACAGCTTGATTTTGAAGATAGCCAGTAAGTGAATAGTAAGGAGTAAATAATATTGTTAGTTCACTTTACTTAATCATTATCATCTTTTCGTCTGTTTGCGAATTCACACAGGTGGTTTCCAATGAGGAATTCAAGAGCGTGGAGCACAGGGTGATGGTCAAGTCCACTCAAGTTGCCAGGGTCTCCATTGCCCTCTTCTTCAACCCTGCCAAGTGTGACGAGTCCGACCTCTTTGGGCCCCTCCCGGAATTGGTGACAGACGAGAGACCTGCACGGTATCAGCGGATTACTTTCCCAGAATTCATGAATTTCAGAAGGGTATCCGGCCATGGCAGGACATGAATTGAACAATTCAAGATAGTGGTACCTAAGAGTCTGGTTTGATAACGGTGAAGATTGCAACTCTAATATATTTGTGGGAACATGTATGGTTAGTACTTACAAGAGATCGGGACATATTGCTTCCTATGAATTATATTAAAAAGTGTCACTAAAATTGTATCACAACAAACATGCATCCGTGCTAAATTCGTTTAACATGTATGATGTTATCGTGAGTGACTCTACCTCGCCTAATGGTTCATCAGAACAGTCTTCAGACACATTCGAAGTTTCTGAGGCAAATCGATTTTTTGAGGCACCTATCTACTGCTACAGCATCCTAAACCTAAGTGACGTTATATTACTCGGATGATAATCACTACAACCATCGATGCCGGTAGCGGCGGGCCGAAACCCACTGTAGGGGCGGGTATGGCTGCCCGCCGCTACCGTTGCGTAGCTAAAAACGAATGGCTATAGCGGCGGGTATCCGGGATCCGAAACCACCCGCCGCTATAGCCGAAATAAGGAAACAAAAACAAAAGTGGGCACAAACCGGGCCCACCTCGCTGCGCCGTCGTCGCCGCCTGGAGGAGGGCGACAAATCCACCGCCCGCATGCCGCCTGGAGGGGGCGGCGGATCTTCCCCCCCCCCCCCCCCCCCCCCCACGCGCCGCCGTTGCCCCCTTGAGTGGGGGGGGGGGGGATCCAACCCCCGAGCGCCGTGCCGCCACCGGAGGATGGGGGGCTGCCGGATCTGCACCCCCCCCCCCCCCGCACGTGCGTCGCCCTCGCCGGTTGCAGGGGGGCGGCCTATCCGGCACCCCGTGCGCCGTGCCGCCGCTGCCGGATGTGGGGGGGGGGGGGGTCTACCGGATCCGCCCCGTGCCACCGCCGGAGTGAAACAAACCCGCATTATGCTAAATATTTTGCTATCTCGGACCTTTTGTGGTACAGTGCCACTAAACTCCTCTCATGCTCAAGGTTTACAATACCGTTTCGACCGGAAAAACCGTCCCGGACCGGTACGTCCGGTTACCGAAAAAACCGGAAAACCGGTCGAAAACCGGACCGAAATTGAAATGACGAATTTTGAACAAAAAAATGTCGAAATTTTTGGTAAACCGGTCCGGTTTACCGGTAAACCGGACGAAATTTCCGGTAAACCGGACACGAATTTTGGTAAACAGGTTTAAGGAAGAAAAATGAAAAAAATGCAAAAAATCAAAAATTTCAAAAAATTGAAACAAAAATATGTAAAAAAAACTAGATGTAATTTGCAGCCCAACGGTGGAAACGAAATACGTAGATTCAATCGTTTTGTCTGTCAAAAAAATGAGAAAGTTTGCTGGTTCATAAAAATCGGTTTTTTCTTTTTTTTTTCCCTTCCTTGTTCTACCTAGAAACTTCGTCGAATTTTTTGCCACACTAAACAATCGAATCTACGTGAATGGTTTCCACCATTGGACTGCAAATTCAATCTAGTTTTTTTACGTATTTTTTGTTTCAAAATTTTTCAAAATTTCAAATTTTTTTAAAATTTAAAATGAAAAACCGGACTACCGGGTAAACCGGACCGGACCGGTTTTTCCGGTTTTCGCGAAAACCGGTCCGGTTTACCGCGGTAATGCAAACCTTGCTCATGCTCCTATAAAAGCCAGCCCCAGCTTAAACTTTAGTGCATATTTGTTTGAGCTGAAGTTCAAAAAAAAAGGTTTGTTTATTGAACCAATGGCAACAGCCGACTTTTTCAAAAGCTGTAAAATTGTGGTTTTGATTAATTTTTGAACAAGTAAAATGAAAATTACTTATTATAAGGGCCAATTGCAAGACAACCATCGGTTCGGACTCTAATTGCGTTTTCACCATCCATTTTCAGATTTTGTGATTTCACCATCCATTTTTGAATCTGAACAACAATTTTACCATCGGTCCGTTAGGAGCCTCTAACGGTGTTAACTTGCTTGCACAAAGACTAAATTACCTTTTTGCGTTTTTACCATTGTTTTGCTCTTTGTTGTGTGAATCAACCATAAATTTGACATGAGAGATTTGAATTCATTGTAATTTCAAAATCTGAATAGAATTTGATATGAATAAAGAGTTTTGATCAAATTTCATGGAAATTTGAAATCTGGACAGAAATTTAGCCACCGAAGCCTCCTCCATCTCCCCTGCTCACGCATGCACAGCACGCCCGTTGCCCCTGCCTGCGCACGCGCCAGCCAGCTCCCACGCGTGCTGCCCGCTGCCCCTGCCTGCGCACGCGCCAGCCAGCTCCCACGCGTGCGGCCCGCTGCTCCTGCCTGCGCAGCTCACCCCCCGCCAGCTGCTCCATCGCGCGCACGCCCCGCCTGTGCAGCTCACACGCGCGGCAGCCCACGCGCGCAGCCGCCTTCCATCGCGCGCCTTGTAGCTGGCGGCCTGCCTGTGCAGCTCACACACGTGCAGCCCGCGGATCCTGCAGCTAAGGCCCTCCTGCCGCCGCAGCCGCCTTCTCTCCTGCCGCCGCCGGATCGACTCCCTAGGGTTAGGGTTGGTCGCGCCCTGGCAGCTCGAATAGAGAGGGAGTCGGGTCCAGGGAGGGAGGGAATCGGGTCCAGAGAGGGAGAAGGAGGGGCAAAAGAGTCCAGTGGGGATTTCCGAATCTGGGTTTTCTTTTTCTTTTATTCGTTAATTCGCTATTCTCTGACGTCGTTCGCTTTGGATGGCTAACGGAGCATTCGTAACACACAAACGATGGTAAAAACGTAAAATTTGAAAAACGATGGTGATTCCGCAATTAGGCCTCAAAATGATGGTCAAAACGCCATTGTCCCTTATTATAACAACATTCAAACCAGTGGCGGAGCTTGGGCCTTAATTCAGGGGGGGGGGGGGGGGGGGGCATGGGCTGTAGGGGGACAAAATATTATTGGGTCGCAAGGGGGGCTGATTAAGTTTATATGGTGAATTCACTTTTTTTTCATGGGCCTTAATTCAGGGGGGGGGGGGGGGCACGGCCTACTTTTTTTTTATCAAACATACCTGTATTTAAGTTAAGGAAACAGTACAAACATACGTACGTACACAGGTACGTTATACAAGGATACGGACAGCTGTCCCACCCAAAGTGCAAAGAGGCCCCTAACAAAACAAGAAATTACAAACAGGTCCTTGGATCTCAAGCACACCGAAGACGACGAGATCCGCCTCCGCCGGCGTCCGCCGGCGCCTGCAGAGACCGCCGCCGCCACGAGCCCAGCGCCGGGAAGAGCTCCTTCGCACGAAGGCTTTGAAACGAGCCGGGAAAGACACTCGCAACGCGAGATGAGCAAGAGCTGACCGCTTATCCGGCCGGGGACGCGCCCCGAGCACCTTCCGGCATGGAACGTCACTCGCCGACGGCGACGGCTGCCACCGCGGGACCCTCGGGCACGATCCATCCACCCAACAACCTCCACACCGCAGCTTCCTCCGCCTCCTTGAAGCAAAAGACTGGCGTCGTCGTCGCCTTGCCGTGAAGCAAGACAAAGATTCGCCGGAAGACTCCTAAACAGGAGCTCTTCACCGAGAGCCCCATCCCCACGAGCTCGCCGCTGGCGCCGGAGTGAAGCACCAGCGGGACGCGGCCGAGCTCGGAGGGAGAAAACCGGACACCCACGCCGCTGCAACCTCGCCGCCGACCGCCGGAACCCTAACCCTAGACCTAGGAGAACCTAAACTAGGACCTACCCTACCACCCACCGGCGAGAGCACAGCAATCTCCGCCACCTCGCGCAGCCCCGCGGGCCATCGGAGGCGAAGGAGATTACCGGCTCCGCCGGCGGAGAGGACCGACGCCCTTATCGCCTCTCTCAACAGCAAAAACTTCTCAGCCTGCTTCTGACTTCTAATACAAATACAGATTCTGCCTCTCAAGTCTCAAAAGCCACAATCAAAAGCAGATTGTTTGTCTCAGCTATCGATTTTTTTACAGAGCAGATCCTCCAAAAACTGAAACAAACATAATGTTCTCCACTTTTGTAACCATGGATCTATGTCTTCCTTTTTCCAATTGATCACGGATCTATGCATCAGAATGTTCATGCTTCATGGTGTAACATGGGTGACATGTTCTGATGTTCATGATGACCCGGAGCGTCACAGCGTGGCCACGGCCGAAACAAATCCCAAGCGGATCCCAATCGCGGAAGGAGACGAGCTCGATAAACCCGTCAGAATTGTAGCTGTTGCCGTCGGGTCATAAGCTTGAAAGGATGAGGTGGACCAAAGCTTCTTCCGTCGTCAGGAGAACCCACAAGCCTCCAGAGAGCTGCAGCACGGGGTCAGAGTAGCACCAAGTGTGGGTTCCACTCAGTTGAACAAGAAGACGCACAAGCTTGTGTCAATCTCATTTCTCTTGAAGAGCCTGGAGCGGGTTGGAAGGCGCCGGTGGTGGAGCAACCAGATAAAATGTTTGCATTTGGGAGGAGCCACATTGGAGCAGATTGAGCGCACGACCAGCTGATGAGAAAGGGAGAACTTGGGAGGTGAGACCTCTTTAACTGCAATGGGGCGGGCAACATCTCCGGCCCGTTGACTATTAGCTGATTTCAGACAGATTCATCATAGTTTTCTCAGGTTACAAGCTTATACAGCATGTGCGCTGAGAGGATGTACTCATGTTACAATGGCAGAATATGGACACACATTTATATGTTGGCATAAAGATCCTTTCCCACGACCACTGACACCACCTGAAGGTCGTCATTTACAAACCAGGCGGAGTGTAGGGAAACATGAAAGAAAATAGCTAGAAGGGTGGACAGCCCAGAGATCGCAAAGATCTCAACTACTAACTGTCAAGTATCTCAAACTCTGAATCCGCGATCACATCCCATGATTCCTTCTTCGACAGTGATGCAGGCGGAGTCGGTTGCGGAGGCCGGTGGCTGTAGTCAGAAGAAGAAGCAGGTTTTCTTCTTACCGAGTCCCGGCGAACTGAGGAACTAGCATACGGGAGGTGCCTCCGGTCTGACAGGAGTGAATCCATGTACTTGTCCATGACAACAACATTGGAACTATCAGCGTCGCTCAGCTCCTCACTACTAAGGTATCTTTTACCTTCCCTGAAGGACTCCACGTCAGAAGGTATTTCAGACCACTGATCCATGCTATCCTCGGATTTGGATTTTGCGAACACCCATTGGTCAATGCTTTTCTCAGATCTTGTTTTAGTAAAAGCACGGCCATCTGAAGATTGATAACCCTCTTGGTTGCTTTTCACACTTTCTATCTCACAGACATGAGGCGGAGAATCTGATTCTATCTCATTGGCATGATGCACAGAACTTGGCACGCTCTGATTATCTTCCTGCATGCACAATTGGCAAGACATATAAGCAACACAATCTCACATAATATCGCATACTGCAGTAAATTAACATTGTCTCTTCAACGATGATGTTTCAATAAGAAGCTTCAAAGTTCATTTGCTGCAGAAACCATAGGCACCAAATTCAAAACTTAATGAGCTTAGGGCAAACAAGGGAAGAATGACTCTTCAGAGGACAGTAAGCAAACTGGTGAATGATGTGTCTGATAGACTAAACTAGTATGGCACTCAAATTAGCGTGTGCTGGCTAAAATGATGCCGATCAAGTAAACATTATGATGCTGTACACAGCCAAAAACCAGTAAAATAGTGGGCATCATACAAATTTACCAGCTCACCAAATCTCAAAACGTTCAACGGGTAAGGGCTGCTTGCAAAAACCACTTTACTAGCTTGACAAAATGCAATATTCTATACTCAGAGTCATATCCTAGTAACTACCATATGCAAATTCAAATCTGGCATGCAAAGAAAATTCAGGTGCAATAAATACTACACATATTATCATCAGGTTACTATATTAATAAATACTACAGTCATACCATTAATTTTAAGTTAAAAAAACAGAAAGAGGCAGAAACACAAAAAGGATATACAATTACCACACATTCTGTATCTGAATATAATTACCACACATGGGCAAAGTCCATATAGAATTACTACTATGCCCACCACATTAAGGATCTCTCCACATTTTGTCCATTCTTTCAGCACTGCTGTTGTATAAGGCTACCATACAAACCATATGCCCCAATTCCAGCATACAAAATGTGTTCTCTATCGAATTTGCAATAGAATGATATGTTAACATACCTCTGAACTATGCTCAATTATGTTCGACTCAAGGAGCCTGAAGTATATCTTCCAGAATACATCTTCATCCATGTAAGAAGGACAGAGCCTAGCCCGGAGAGATGCTAAATCTGGCACAAGTTTCTCAATTGTTTCCATGTGATCTCTTTGGATATCAGAGATTACAGAATCTGCAAACAGTATAAACGCAACATTAAAATCACCAGAACAAAAATAAATCCATAGCGCAGGAAAACTATCAGGAACAGATGACTATAACAAAGGGGCGGATAATAAAACAAGTCACCCTATAAAGCTCACTATGTAATCATGTCCCTGTTACAGTACTAAGTTTCACATGTCGCAACGAAAAGTTAACCCTTCAAAAAATGCGAGTCCTACTGTTCTTAGAAACCAATAATACCACGTGGAACGGAAATACAAAACAAAACCATGACTCCATGATATCTACAAGGAACATGTAATAAACAGCATAAAAGACAATGTTCCCACCACTCAAGGATAGTTAGTGTAACATGACAATTTATCCTTTGTTCAAGCTTATTACAAGCAACTTGCAGTTCTTAAGCACGATCTAAGCAAGAAAAAACAACTTGCCAGCAGAGTCTGCAGCTGCAAATAACCACTAAGATTTCAATTGCATAGCACCTCGATATCATGGAAGATACTAGTCACAAAGCACTTGCCTTAAACCCAGGCTCCTTTTAATCCTAGTTGAATTTTTTCGAACAAATAATCCTAGTTGAATTACTACTTTAGGCTTTTGGCTCCGTTTCCTCTCAATTCCACTAAAATCGCAGCTGTTAGAAACGCTTAAATCAGGAACGTTTCCAGTTTCCACTTATATCCACAAAACGCCTAACACGACGAAGCCACTAGAAGATACCATATCACAGCATGCCATACGCGGAATTTGCGGAAACGGACGACGTTTATTTGCAGAAGTAGCAGCAATCGTGAACGGATCGGGGGAAAGGGGTGGAATTACCCTCGTCGAGGGCGAGCACGGGGAAGTCAATCCACGCCTCGGGCCGCGCGGCGAGGGCGCGCGCCGCTCCCACAACATCCTCGGCGACCTGCGACGCAGCAGGGGAAGCAGCTGCAGCAGCAGCAGCAGGCGGCGGGGAGGGAGGCGGGGACGCGGCCTGCTGCTGCAGGGCCTCGGCGGCGGCGGAGCGGGCGAAGCCGCCGCGGAGGGAGCCGCCGATCTCGGCGAGGTCGGAGAGGATCCCCGCGAGGAGGGACGGGGAGGGCGGGGCCGGCGACGGGGAGCGGCGCGGGGCCCGGCGGCGGTGGGTGGGCGTGGGCGGCGGGGAGTCGGTGTGCGCCGGGTTGAGGAGCGGGTGCAGGAAGCAGGCGATGTCGAGGAGGTGGCGCCCCAGCTCCGAGAGGTCGTCGCGGACGCCGCGCAGCCCGCGCGCCATCCTTGCCGGCCGCGAGCTCGCTTTCGCGGAGGCTTGCGTGCGGCCCGGTTGCTTGCCTGCTCGCTTTCCGCTCCGGGTGGGGGTGGGGGGGGGGGGGGGGGGGGGGGGGGGGGGGGGGGGGGGGGGGGGGGGGGGGGTGCTTGGTGGGGGAAGGCAATGATTGGGACCTGCGGCGAGAGGCTTCCCCGGCTCGCGGGCGCCCGGGTCGCTGCCGGACACGGCCGGCCCCGGCCCGCTCGGCGCCAAGCCAACCAGCCGCGCGCGACACGGGTTCGAGCTCGTGCCGCGCCCGTTTGGGCCGCGCCGGCTGGGTTGGTTCAGTTCAGCTCGGCGCCGAGCGAAGGGACGACGGGCTCGTTTCGGTCTCTTCTGGAGCGCGGGGCGCGCGCGCGTGTGCGCGGCAAGGGTGTGGGTTCTCTCGTGTCGCGTCTCGGCGTCTGCCGTTGGTGACGGCGGGCGCGGTTGGGATGTCGTCGTGTCGCGCGCGGGTCGCGGCACGCTGCTGCGCGAGAGCGCAGCCAAAGCGGCGGGTGAGGCGGTGACGCCGGGGCTGCGAAACGTACGCAGACGCGACTGTCTTTTTTACGGTGGTTTGACCTCGACGGTCCGGTGATGCGTGACTGCTCAGCTCACCTCACCTCACCCGTGCGCGCTCGCGCGCGGGTGGAGTTTAGAGACAGCGAGCTGCGTAGCCTTCAGTTTCCGGGCATTGGCGAACACGCGCTGGTGCCGGTGGTTGCGCGACGAAGACGTGCGCAGCTCCGGTGCCTGAGACGACCGTGCAACGTACGTGGCGGCAGCTTGTTGCGTCAAGGCTCCGTCAAACCAAACGTCCGCGGCAGCGTGTACTTGAGAAGCGCACGGAACGACAGAGGTGCACACCACAGGTACGTAGCCGCGACTTGCAAGCATGGTCCGACGGTACAAAGGGACTGTTTGGCTGCTGGGCACAGCCAGCCACGCCACAGCAGCCCCCAGCCACTGAGTGTGGTGGCGAACGCGTCCTTTTTCCACCGTTTACTGTAGCGTGACGCGGCTACTGTAGCTGTGGCGGGGAACCAAACATCCCCAAAGTCGTCCCTAAAGTCGTAATGTTTGTCAAAGGATAAACCCACTTTGACCGTACCAAGTGATCGGCAGTAGTACGAGACAAGGGTAGGACGAGAAGGGAAAGGGAGGCCTTGCTAAATAAAGAATTGTCACATTATTCAACCGTATCCAATGTCCAAGAATAATCCAATATTTCAATCTCGACTGTTACATGTCGTGTCTCCTCTCGCAACAAGAATGACGACGACTCTCTCAACTGCACAAGATGAAAAACCAAAAACAATATATTACAAATCACCTCTCACCTCCTACCGTCACCACTGATCCTGCTGCTGCTATACATACAACCAACCTTTGACGCTATTATATGAACCGTGACCGACTCCATCTACCTGTGTGTCGACGACAAAACGTACGAGAACAAAAAGAATGGTGTGCTACTACGCAATCAAGAATTGCCGCCGGCCGGATCCGACAAAACGGCACGGCTAGATCAGGCCCGTGTATGCGTTGCCGGGCCCGGCGTGGAGCGGCATGCCGGCGGCGCCGTAGGGGTGGGCGCCGGCGGCCGCAAACGGGTTCCCGAACGGGTTGCCGGGGGCCTGCTGCATCTGCATCGGGTGGACGACCGGCGCGGGGGCGGCCGCCATCGTCATCATTTGCTGCTGCAGCATGAAGGCCTGCTGCTGCTGCGCCATGGCGGCCATCTGCACGCCGTGGGGCGCGGCGTACCCGCTCGACGCGTAGAACGGGTCGTGCATCGCCGGCGCCATCGTCAGCATGGGTACCGCGGGGGCAGCGGCGGCCGCCGGGGCCTCCCAGGGGTTGTAGCTCGCGGTCTGGCTCGCTCTCCGGTTCGCGTCGTCGTATAAGCTGTCAAGGGTGAGAAGGTCCAGCCCGCCAGCCTGCAGATATATTCAAATTTTGGATGAGTAAATTGGGCGAAGAAAGATTTGCAAGCCATGATCGATGCTGTAATGGTGCTGTGTTATGTCTAGAACATGCTGAATTTGTGAGATGATTGCTTGAGTAACATACCAATTTCTTGGTTGAGGTGACAGCAGTTTCATTTGAACTTGGTGCCGTGACAAGGGCCAGTTCCCAGCCCGTGACTCCATTTTCGAAAGTAGCAGGAGCAGCTTTAGGAGCATCATCTGCACAACAAGCAAAGAGTAAAGGGAATGCCTCTCAGTTAACCAATTTCAACTGGTGTGTCCAGTGTGTCACAAATTTTCGTTCACACGAAATTTACCTATTGGAACGATTGCCAGTGCCAAAGCATTCTTTTCATCCATCTCGGCCGCCGCAGGGTGCGTTTCCTTCAGACCCTAACAGGATAAAAGAAGAGTTGAGATTAACAGGATGATACTTGCATTGTGGCTGGGTTTCAGAGGCATAGAAGTTACCAGGAAATCTGGTTGTTCATCTGCCGGTGGTTCCTCTTTTACTGGTTCTGGTTCAGGCTCGGGCTCCTGTGCTGGTTCTGGTTCTGGAGCTGGAGGAGGTGAAGCCGGCTTTTCTTCCTCCTCTGGCTCTTTCTTGTATTCTATCGCCAGTACAGCCTAAAAGGAAACAAAATGAGCTCAGGGACAAACCAAAAAGGAATAAGCAAGATGTTTGAAGGACATCCTGAAGATTCCAATCCGAGCGGTTGGTAAAAATTTACCATATATGATAAGTGTGAAGTTTCAATCTGAGATTTCAAAACATACGGAAGGCTTGAGCATGCCAATAGTAATTGAGGTGAAAAAGGTACTTCTGTTAGGTTAATAGACTTTTACTCAGTATATGCAGTGCATTGATTTAGATCCACTGTAAAAAATTCTCAGCAATAAGATTACTTTTATAAATTCCCATAACAAAATCTAACTGCATACTGTATAGGACTACTCAAACAACAAATAGTTACTATCCTTCTTGAAAGTGTTTCTAACTGGATCCATAATCTTTGTGATTGTCGGCATTCTGATTTTTAAATAAAGTTTGTTTGGGTTCAAAGCATCCTATCCACAAGTGAGTTCATATATCAATAGTTTCCAAACCTTTTGAGCCATAGTTGGAGCATCTTGTACATACTCCTCCATAGTCTGCAAGAATGAAGCTGGAGGCTGCAGGAAGTCATTAAATGTCAGTAAGTGGAAGCAAAGGACAAAAACTAAGATAGAACTCATGGAACACTTATCAAACCTGTTCAATTTTTAAGAACTTCTCACCACGCCCAATATGAATAGTTTTACATACTTCATAAAATTCTGATAGTCTTTCAGCCTGTGAGCCACAAAGAAATGAAAAAGAAAATGAGCAAATAAATTAATATCAGTCAGCATGCATATCATCCCTTCAACATAAACTCAAGGACTGAATAGGTAGTTCAGGATTTGAGTTTGAGAAGGGATCACAACATAAATTGAAGACTGAAAAATCTCTTGTGCTTCAAGAGTAGCTTAATCAATACTAATAGATATCTAAAACTTTATTAAGAAAAGGTGGTGACACTCTCGCCTCATGAATATGTTCCGTGTCTTTTATCAGAAAAGGTAAAGTGGCTAAGCACAAAATCACAATAGGTTCAAATAACAGTACTCTCCAAACAAATTGAATGAATATCACATAAGTCCTCCTATTGCAACTCACCTAATATTAAGCTAAAACTATATCTTCTTTATGCTCTATCAAGTATATGAATTATGTGCTATTAAAAGCAAAGAAAATAGCCTAATAAACTATTTAATTAAAGGAGCATCAGACGAAAAGTGATAGAAATATACCTGGTTAGTTGCTCTTTTGTATATATCAAGTGCCCTAACAGCATCGTTTCTTTGCATCTCAAAGAACTGCAACAGGAAGTATTCATAAGAAGAGTTGAAGGAACAATAGCAATCATTTAACAGGAAATATAAGAACTGCACAAGAAAGCTCACCTTGTCAACCAGATTGATTGTTCCATCACTAATGGCGGTGTAGATCTTAACACTCTCTAAAGCAACCTACCAGTAATGCACAAAAAAAAAAGTTATATAAATCCTGGGCTGAAGACCACTTGTATGCTGCTCAAAAGGAAACAAGCATTTTTTATTAAAAAAAAAAAGGAAAGGAATTTGGCCTTACCATTGAAAGTGCATGCTGGATTATAACATTGTAAGATGACGCTCCTTGTGGCTACACAGTTTTAGAAATTAGCAAATAGAATTGAATTTGTAATTGACATTACAGGCAGATAGAAACTGGTCAAATTGTACATGCATTAGTAGCAAAAGGACTAACTACCTGGCAAGCAAGGAGCCGAAAAAGGAGTTGTTGTAATGGTGGCAGATGATCAAGCAACGCAGCAGTTTCAAGGTCCCGAGTCCTCTGCGGATATCAAAATTTCCAAATATTTAGAAAGACTAATGTTGGGAATTACTGTCTCATGATAAGAAACCTTCACTTCCAGTCAAGGGACAAAAAGGAAACAAAGCTACTTTTATGGCTAATAGCTGGATGCAGGACAGTAAAACAAATTGGTAAAATTATATGAGTTTACCCAAGAAACCACATGGTTTCTTTTGTCGAACACGAATGGAGTGCTCAAACAGAGATTCAAAATTAAGTTGCTATATACAATTGTAACCAATTTTTCATGTGTGGTAGCACAAATTTCATGTAAAGAAAAAAGGTTGACTTATGGGCATATGCAATGATTATGCATACACAGGCCCTAGAGTGCACAAGATAAGGACAGAGCTAGCCTCTAAAATTACAAGAACATGGTATCACTCAATAATATATTTCAGTGATATGTAACCAATGTCCATATGACAAGAAAATGTAAACATGCAAATGTCGAAAAAGTTTCGTAAGTGTTGGAAACAAGAGTAAATAAGCATCAGCACTGGATTACATACCGGAGGGTCTGTTTCCACATCATACTTCAGCACTCGGAAACATTCGAGCCTCTCCTCCAAATATAGAGCATAGATGCGCACCCATGCAGAATAATCCCAAGCTGAATGAGAAAACAGAAACAAATAAGACAAGTTCTGAGTCAGAATTTATATTTCAAAAGACTGTACCAGGATAATACTAGCACCTAGTACCTTCTGCACTAGAGTCATCCTTAAAGTAGGACATGTTCAGCATATGGGACCTAGATCTGCCATAATTGATAAGCTCTTCACGAAAAGTAGGATCAACCTCTCGTAGGGCACGGTGTATGACAATCAATGTCTTCAGTGCAACCTGAATAAACAATCAATTAAAATGTTCATCAGTACTACCTTTGTTACATACCACCAATGAAATGTACAATAAAAGACGAGTAAAAGGAAATCATTAATGAAATTAGTACTGTGAAAAATGTAGCCATACCGCCCAGTTGCGTGTCTTTGAAAGACGCCTGGCAAGGGCGTGAATACAGTATGCTACATCTGCCCGTGGCCTTGCAGCAGAAATGGAATGAAAAATTTCTACAAACAAATAAAGATGATGAGCCAACTATTATTTATTTGAAAGAAAAACTGTTCATTATCTTACTAGCAGCGAAAGTATGTACGGGGAACGAATGAATTTCAAGCATGAGAGATTTTAATGTTCAAAAAAATAGAAGGTTCTGCTATATATCAGATAAGTTTTTCATAGAGCTGAAAATATCAAGATTGAGTCATAGAATGCAGTTTCGAATTTGAATTAGAATTTCAGTGGGTATGCCAATACCTCTTATGTACTTCTCCTTCGATGGACGCTCAACATGGTTTGTAGCCTTGACAATTGCAATGTCCAGATCCTGTTGTGGGGGGAAATGGTAAGTCCGCAGCGAGAGCAGTGAATGTCTGAACATGAAAATCTTTCAATGTCACTCAGAGGGCTCATGAAAATGCCTTCACCTTGTAATCACTGTTCACTTTTGCTAGGCTCACAGTTGTTGTGTCCTTGAGGGCACCAAGGTACTTCCTGAGGGTTGGCTGAGTTCCACCAACCGCCATTTTCCTCGACTCCCAGCTGATATCCTAGTTGGCCTGAATAAGCAGCAAAGAACCAAGCGTAATACAAATGAGATGTCTGCTTGTCCCAAATCAAAATGCTGTTTGCCTCAGGCAGAAATTGGCAAAACATCACTGCATCTACAGTTCAAATAACAGTACAAGAGATAACTAACTGCACCATAACCAGCTTTGTTCCAGCAAACAACAGAAAGAAACACTATTGGACACCAAACTAACAATCACAACAACCAATCGAAACACCGAATAATTTACTGCCAAAGGTATCCCCCGGTATCAATTGTCATGAGGGAAATTATTCACGTTACAAGGAAACCACAAACGCTCAGCCACACTGACAAGAGATCGAAACAACGAGTACATAGAAAAATTGCAAAAGGATGTAAAACAACAATGGATCCAGATGAGCTACACACACACAGGAACAGAGGAGCAAAAAACACCGGAACCTCTGGACGCGACGAAACAAACATACGAAATATCTGGACGCGACGAAACAAACATATGAAATCTTTGAACGCAGTCAACGGGCACAGAGCAGCAAGAGAAGCGTCAGTGGGCTTGTGGAAGATGCCGAGCGTCAACCGATCAAACTGAACTAAAATGTCCAACAAATGATCAAGGCCATGACAACAATAGACAACTCACGAACAGAGCAGAGTTCCAAAAGCGTCCGCAGAACCGAGTGGAAGAACTCCGATTGCAAGAGGCTATTCAGACTGAATGGAGGGATTCCAGCCTTCACCAGCAATCCCTTTCCAGTTCTT